>JAUOBV010265372.1:0-11363 GCA_032360425.1 Rubia occidens
ATTATTTTTAGTTAAACCTATTTATAAGACTAAACCCTCTCATATGGATTTGGTTACCTCTGGAATCATCCCACCATTGAGACCACCACCTACACCTGTCATTAGCTTTGTATGATGGACTAAACCATCATGTACACCTTTTAAAACAAATGTTGATGCATCCTGGATCTGTTCAGGAATTACAGGTTTAGACATTATCATTAGATCTATCACTGGGATTTTATCTTTGCAAAAACAAGCTTTTTGAACTGCAAATCTTCTTTAGAGGCTTAAATGCATGCAATTAGTTTTGGAATTGAGACAAAAAATGACCTAAACCTTACCTCTTCTTTTGAATCTGATTGTCTCTAAGCTATTAAGATGATTAATAATCCAATGGATTGTAAATGAGAACTATATATCTTTGCTGATAATATTAATTTTATACTAAAGGATAAATTGTTGAGCCAATAATTTTTTGACTGAATTGCAAGAAAAGGCAGAATGGATAAATGCAGTAACTCTTTTTCCTAACATGAACTTGATTAGGAAACTAAAGGGCTAGTTACATTAGACAAACTGGGATTTTCGGACATTAGGATTCATAAATAAAACAGTTTGGTTGCTACTCATTTCTTCTTTTTTACCTACATGCACGTTTGGAGGCTCATTCTTTGGTTACACGCAACTGGAGTCGAAGATCACATTTCTTAGGATGCATATTTTTGGATTAGCTACACAAGATGACTACACTTTCCATATTGCCACCAGAGCATCAAAGAGGACTATCCTCTTAATCAATCTGGATGGGATTTTTGATAATGTACACAGGCTGGATTATCCTCTTAAACATTTTGTTTAAATTGATAATCTTACAAAATTATTCTAATTGTAAAGGGTATCTCCTTTTCTCTTCTACATATATTCCCTTTCCTGATCTGGCCTACCTTATACTAACACGGGGTGCGGAGGTATTCGAGTAGGAACACTGGGAAAGTATCAAACTATATATTTGTAATTCATCTTTTCTTATAAAGGTTTAGGGTGCCTATAAATTCCCTTCATCTCCATGGATGATTTAACCCAATTTTTTTTTGTAGTACTGGGCATAAGTAATTGAGAAATTAATGATTCCGGTTCATAAGAATCTTGCGGGTCAAGAATTTGGGTCAAAAAACTCGCAGGTCAATTTTACTTCCCATTTCCGCGCAATGCGCGCCTTTACTATCAAAGTTTTTTTATTTATTTTAATATTTTTTTTGATATTAATGTCACAATTGGGTGCATGTTTTGATGTTTTAAAATTCATTTCTATTTTTATTCAATGTATGCCTTGATGTTTCAATAGCATGCATTAATTTTTAAAATTTTAATATTGATGTATATTTTTTATGATATCAGTGTCACATTTTGGCGCATATTTTGATGTTTTAAAATTTTTGTATGCTTTTATTTGATGTTTAACTATTTTAATTTAAGATATTTTTATTGTCTTAGTTTAAATTTTAATTATTATAATTTTATGGGTATTTTAATATCTTATTTGACGTTTAATTATTTTAACGTGTGTTTTCAATGTTTTAATTCGATGTTTAGTTATTTTTATTTGATATTCAAATAATAAAAATTTGATGTGTATTTTCGTATTTGTGTTTGATGTTTAAATATTTTGACGTGCATTTTTAATGTGTTCATTTGATGTTTAATTATTTTTATTTGATGTTTAACTATTTAAATTTTGATGTGTATTTAAGTATTTTAATTTATTGTTCACTATTTTGAAGTGTGTTTTCAATGCTTTCATTTGATGTTTAATTATTTTTATTTGATGTTTAACAATTTAAAATTTGTTCTGTATTTTAGTGTTTGTATTTGATGCTTGATCATTCTATTTGCTTTTTTGTTTATTATTTCTTAGTGATGCTCACATATTTTAATTTATATGTAAAATGTTGTGATACATATAATTTTCTTTATTTTATGTATTTTTTATGTTTTTATTGGATTTTTTAAACTGATGTGCTAGTATTTACAATTTCACATAGCCTTGTTTTAGTCAGTCTAAACTTTAGAAAGGATGCATTATGAAATTATTATGGTTTTAAATTGGGGTGGGGTATTTTTTCAAATAAGCTGAAAGGGCTGAGATTTTTTTTTGTAAATTTAGAAAATTTAGGTGCCCTATATGAGATAATTTCTGAATTCGTATTTCATTAAATTCCTTTCTCGCTATGTTTTCCACGTTTTCCCTCTGAATTGATCGCAACTGCCTCCAAACCGTCACAAACCGCCTTGAATTTGCTGGAAACCACTGCAAATTCACTGGAAACCTCTATTATCAATGTTCATGCTTCATATCTAAGGTTGGTTGTTCGTTTTCTCTATTTTTGTGATTTTGATTGTGTTTTCTGATTTTTCATGTTTGATTTTGCCCTAATTTGTGTTGTTTCGCAGCGGATGGGGCATCTTAAACGTGAATCTTCATCTCAAGGTTCCAGAGCGGAATGTTCTTCGAGTGGATCGCGTCAAAGTGTACGAAATTCAGAATCTGAAAAAATAACAAGTTTCGTTGGTATTGTGTTGACATTTTTATAACGTTTTTAAAATTATTATTTTGATGAGTGTGAGATCATATTTTTGTTGTTTGCTATGTTTATGCTAGGGTTTTTATTGATGTTTTTCTTTTTTTGTTGGTGGATGTTGTGTTGATGCTTTGCATTGTTATTTTTGTGTTGCTGACGATGAATGAAAAGTATAGAGTTTTGTTCATGTTGAAATAGAGACTTATTCTCTATTTTTTTGAGTGTTTAAGTTTTAAATGTTGAGGTTATATTTGTTGAGATTTCTTGTTTTATTGTTGTCGTTTT
The DNA here is from genome assembly GCA_032360425.1 of Rubia occidens. Taxonomy (NCBI): domain Eukaryota; kingdom Viridiplantae; phylum Streptophyta; class Magnoliopsida; order Gentianales; family Rubiaceae; genus Rubia; species Rubia occidens. The sequence continues at coordinate 2,847 of JAUOBV010265372.1, forward strand.
GTGATTGTTGCTTTTGGTTAATTTGTTGTGTATTGTTGGCGGTTTTTATTGTAGCTTGAATGTATTACTCATGTTTTGTAATCTGATGATATTTATACAAAATGTATTGAGGTTTTAAGTTACTTTAATTTTGTGATGAGGTTTATAATTTATTGGTTGACATTACATGTGTAGCTGTTGGACTTCATTGTTGTATGAATGTTGATGAGATTTATGCAAAATCTATTGAGATTTGAGTTATGGCAATTTGGTGATGAGGTTTATGCTTTATTCGTTGATATTACATGTGTAGCTGCCGAATTTCATTGTTGTACGAATGCTTGATGAGGTTTATGAGAAATTAGTTGAGGTTTGAGTTATTGCAATTTTCTGATGAGATTTATGCTTCATTGGGTTACATTACATGTGTAGTTGTATGTATGTTTGATGAGGTTTATGCCCAATGTACTGAGGTGTGAATTAAGGTAAGTTTTGAAGAGGATTTTTCTTTATTGGTTGATATTATGTGTAGTTGTTAACCTTCATGATTCAGTATGAAAGTCTAATGAGGTTTATACCAAACATATTGATGTTTGAGTTATGACAATTTTTAATGAGGTTCTTATTTCATTGATTGATATTACATGTGTATCTACTGAGTTGTATTGCAGTATGAATGTTTATGAGGTTTATCCCAAATGTATTCTCTGCCATTACATTTTTGTAATCTGATGATTGTTATTTTTTTCCAGCACCGTCTGAAACAGATGTTCCTGTACGTTGGCGTTCTACAAGCACACGTACACAACTTGATACAATGCAAAGTTGGATTGGTATATTGAATTTACCTCTGCCTACTTTTTCCAATCCTGTACAAGTTGATGATTGTCTGCCGGTTGTGCGCCGACAAGTGAAGAGAAAGGCCTCTGTTATAAAGGAGAAGTCTGGAAGAGATAGTGCAATCTATGTCTAGAATCATGAAGTCTCTGAAAGTGAAGAATTTTTTTGAAGATGTAGGTGGTGATTTGGATCAGGTGCTGAATGTTACAGCTTCTCAAAGTGTGGATGCTACCTGTAATTTTTGGAGTTTTTATCTGTTGATTTTTGTTTTGTTGACGTAATGTTTTGTATTTTGTTTTGTTTTTTATACAAGTTCCATTGTAAATCCTATAGACAGTTCAAATGCTGGTGGTGAGGATGAAACGGGTTCTGCGGAGGTTGATGTCGTCCATGATGAGGTTTTCTGATCGTGTGAATGAGGTTTTTTGATAGTGAGAATGAGGTTTTTGTAACTTCTTGTGAGAAGAGTGATGATGAGAAAGGTTAGTATTTCAAATTTTAGGTTTTAGTTTTTCTTGTGTTGATGTTACCTTGTCTATTTGTTGATTTTTGTGTTTTGGGTTGTGGTAGAGGTTTATCTGATTTTGAAAGTGTTGTGATTCCTGATAAGGTTGATGTTGTTGGTGGTGATCTTAGTGTTGCTGGTACTGAGGTTCTTGATGTTGTTTATGATTTTAATGTGGTTGTTGCTACTAATAAGGCTGTCATGTTTATTGTTGACGATAAAGTTGTTCTTTCTAAAAATGTTACAAAGTGCTATAAGTCTTTTTATGTTTTCTTTGTTGATGCTTCATTTTTTGTTTGTTGATTGTGTTTTGGATTTTCATATAGGGTCAATTGTGGTTGGTCTTGAAAATATTGTTCACGATGGTGTTGATGCTCCAGTTGTTCAGGTACCAAGTCCTGAGGTACCGATAGTTTCTGTCGAGATACATGCGGTGGTGGTGAGGTAACTGCAGATGCTTCCGAGGTATATGTTACTGATGCTGAGGTATTTGCTAAAGCTTCTGAGGTGCTATTGCTAGTGTTGAGGTGTGCCTGATGGGGAGGCAGTTGCTAAAGTTTTCGAGGTACTTGTAGCTGGTGTTGAGGTACACGTGCCTAGTGGTGAGGTAGTTGTAGTTGCTTAAGATATACTTGCAACTCCTGTTGAAGGTCAAACTTTAACAGCTAATGATAAACTTACTGTTGTTGCTGTTTCAAATGTTGTTACTTGCTTCATTTTTTGGGCTTTAGTATTTTTTGTTGATATTATTTGCTTTCAATGCAGTGGACTTGTGGTTGTTGTTTCTTGAAAAGTTCATTTTAAGCGTAAAGCTTTCAAAAGAGTGGTTCATGTGGGTGGAAAGAAGAACATGCTAGCCAATAAGGTTTTAGATGAATTTGATGGTGAGGGTTGTACGCTTTTAACATTTCAGGCTTCATCATTTTTTAATGTTACTATTTTCTATGTTACTTATTTTTTGTTTGTTTTGGATACAGGTTTTGAGGATGATGTTGATTCAAATGATAAGAATGATGTTATTACTACCGATGCCGACAAGGTTTTGAATGATAATGGTGCAGTTGGTGCTGCTGGGAATACTAATGCAGGTGATTCTGACATTGCAAATGTATATTTGAATACGGATTGGGTTGATAAGAATTAAAATGAGTTTGGTGATAGAGCTGATGAGTTTAGCACAAAGCAAGCTGATGAGTTTTTGGATGCTGCTGTAAATGGTAAGTTTTGATTTTGTTTATTCTGATGTATTTTCCTGCTGCATTTTTTTAAATGATGGTTTTAGTTTTGAGATTGATGTCATTACTATATTACTTGACCACGTTTCTTTTCAAGTTTTTTTTGTAGATTCGATGAATTTTGCTGATGATGCGCACTTGGAAGATATTAATCTCCCAGGATATTAGAATGTTGATGATGTGGAAGAATTGATTCATTCTGCATTCAGGTGCAGGAGGTTAGGCCTATCGGTGGATCAAAGGATTTAATGAGTATGAAGAAGGTCCATGTTTCGAAGGGTAAACATTTAGCGAAGGAGTCGAAGGCTGCATCTTCTAGAAATGTGAAGAGTAAATGATGTGACGTCAAACAAATGTTTTTTTTGAAGAATTTAACTTCTCTTTTACTGTCTTTGGTTGGCATATTTCTAGATTTAGGTATATTTACATCGGAAGGAGTTTAGATAACCATTTTTGGTTGTCGTAGCTAAATCCTTCATTTTGTAGTCTGCTTTAAGTCTAATGGATTTTGGTCCTTATGAGCATCTACATCTTTTTTTAGCTTAATTTGTAGATTGCTCGTAAACACTTCAGAATACTTTTAGAAGGCCGTTTACAAGGATGGTAGTAGACTGTAAAATGCCATTCGCAAGGATGGTAGAAGACCAAAGACCAAGAGTCAAAATGTTGTAGTAGATAGTTGCGGCGAAGAAAGGAGCAAGTTTCAAAAAAGTAAAAAAATGACATGAACTGTGCACCATGGCATGGCCCATGCTATATCTCTTGCCTATGGAACGAGGCACATATGATAATTGTGCAAACCATCATGGTCTGTGCTCAGGGAAACAAGGATATCACAAGGCCAGATGACAAGCCGTGCACTTTGGAATAACCCATGCCATCAGAAGCCAGAGGAATAACCCTCCAGAGGATGGTTCATGCACCTTAGGACATCCCGTTCCATTAGAAACCGAGTAACAACCCTTGAGATCATAGGTCGTGCACTTTGGCTCGACCTGTGCCATTAGAAGCCACAAAGGAAGCTCCAGGCGATAGTCCGTGCACTTTGACATGGCTCGTGCCATCCGAAAGGCGTAGAGCGTCCCTCCAGTCTACGCCCCCTAACCCTCTGCACATGCCATACTGACCGACATAATATTGCATAAGGTGTGCCAGCCTGGCATGCGTTGAAGTTTGGGTTTTCTCCCCTTTTTGTGGCTTCTAAGGCCTAAAACTCACCTACTATATGAGTACGCCTAGTATTCTAGGGTTTAAGAACCACTTCATTATTGTTATTATTGTAGTAGGTAGGAAGAGTGGATGTTCTCTCCCCCCTTCATTTATTTCTCTAGTTCTAGCCTTATAGCATTAAATCCAATGATTGCCTTGAATTTAATGTCTCTGGAGTAGTTATTATCTTGGGGTGGTATTTGTATTCATGAACTGATTATTATTTTGTGAGATTTTATATTACCCTATTTCTTTGTCTTACGAAGCATCCATAATTTACTACATAGTGTAATATCATGATAGGATATTTAATGCTAGATTGGGAGTGTTAGACTAATGACCTCTTAGGCTCAAGGAACCAGGAGATAAGTGCATTCACGTTACCTTGAACAATGGCGACCTGAAAAATGTTAACTCTAATCGACTAGTTGTGTGAGTGATTGCATGTTAGGAGCGGTGGATCGGAGGTTACTATTTTAAAACACCTAACGAGGGAAAACCCTTGGCTTACCCCGCTAGATAGGCATTGTAGTTTATAGGGACTAGGGCTGTGGAAACCCTAGAATCATCACAAAATTCCAACTTCTTTGCCTCTCTAGGCCTAGGGTTGGTGTCCATAGTGGAGTGTCCGAGAGATACTGTCCTTACTCTCGTATCTAATGGTTTTTACCAAAACAAGGTTGAGATCCTTTAAGCGAGGTGCATTAGCATCGAGAGTGAGATGACGGGAATGAATTATAGTATTGAAAGATCGAAGTGCATCCCTAATTACGGAGATGAAAAGATGGCTCTTGAAGGAAGAATAACCTTTGTGAGACATACATTGGGAATTTTCGGCCATCTCCACACTATGAGATATAGGCATGAGAATAGGTTTATATGGTTGTATGTTATAAATCTAGGATCAAAGTCATTAATCAGTCTTGTTACGCAAATACCTCTAAGACTAGTTAATCGTAGTTTAAATATCGTTGCTTGCCTGCCTAGTAGATTGTTAGACACCCCCAAAATGATCTTTTTGTAGCACTAGCTATTCTCAACACACAATTGAAGTGATGCCTGATTGTGGGTTATGTCAGGCTAACTTTTGAATTATAGAATCTCTGTAGATAACCCTAGACTAGCCACTAGCTACCTGATAGTAGTTGGGATTGAGTACGGGAGAAACATTAAAAAAATTATATCTTTTGACACAGTCCGCAGGTAATGTGGTTAAAACAACGACCCAGTGGGGTGCGGGTTTGGTGCCGTTACAGGGGATTCTAGTTTTAATTTGATTGTTAGCTTACACAGATATTTGGAGAAGTAGTTTATGTTTTTTATAGTTTTATTTTTGTTGGTTGTTATGAAGAGCTCTTTAATAGATTTTCTTGTTTTCTCCTAACTTCTGTTCTAGTGTTTCTTTGTAGACTAGTATTTTACTGTTCCTAGTTTATGGTACATACCGTACCACTAACCAATGATCCTTACACTATTTACCAAATTACATAGGTTGACGAAAAAGGAGGAGGAGAAGGGTTGGTAATTAGAGATTGAGAGAGTGATCATGACTGGCTCATAACTTGGAGAATCATCCTCTCTGTATTGTCTTCCCGCCCGCTTCTTCCACAGAATGTGACCTGCGAGTTAAAGAGTGGTATGATTCAATGCCTTCCAACATTTCACGGGATAGCCAGTGAGGACCCCAACAAGCATTTGTTCGATTTTCACTTGTTCAGCACAAATGTAAAGTTGTTGGGAGTCTCGGAGAAAGGCTACAACTTATGGTCCATTCCGTTCTCACTTCAAGATTCATAAAATTACTGGTTGTACGACCTCCTACCGATATGTATAATTTCTTGGATGGACATGAAACATCGGGTTTTAGAGAAGTACTTCCCAACTTCAAAGCACGTTGGGTTGAAGTAGCAGTTGTCCAATATCTCCTTACACCCTAACAAGAGTTTCTATTGATACTGGGAGCGGTGCAAGCACCTCTTTGGGAGCTTCCTACATCACTCATTTACGGAGGGGGAGTTGGTATAATTTTTCTTTGATGGATTAATCGAGAAGGATATGATGCTAGTCAGCACTTCTAGTAATGGCTCTATCTCGAGCAAGAGACCCATAAAAGCTATGGTCCTCTTTTGAAGAACTAGCTAATGGGACGAGGTTCTTTAGTACCCAGTCAAGGAGGAGAGAGAGTATTGGGAAAGATCATATCACCCCAAGGTTGGAAAACAAGTGCAATCCTTAGTGTCAATGATGAAGGAGCTCATAAGAGAAAGAGATCAACATGTTAAATATTGCAAGGTTTACTTTTGGGACCATCCTATTGACGATTTCCATACAAAACATAAGGTTAGGGTCGTTGGAGCAAGGAACCATGGATAAGGCATCATGAGGGAGGACCAATGAGATGATACCAATATGAGGATCATGATGATCATTGGGATGACCAAGACCGTAGCACACACGGTTATTTCAAACAAGACATTGTGGTCATAGTCGAGTCGTATGAGAAATTCAACTCCCAAATCTGAGAGGAAATCTGGGTCTTGACCACTAAGGTGTTTTCGAATATTCGAATCTTGGAAGACAAAGTGGACTCTCTAGACTTGTCACTTCATCACCTAGAGGCCAAGTTATGAAAGAAGGATATACACCACTCACATGGATCCTAAGCCACACATGCGAGTGTCGTGGATGTGAAAGCCGGAAAGGAGGTCCATGAAGACTATACGTGGGAGGAGATATAATAATAGTGTGATGGAAGGTTTCTAACATCTCATGATGATTAACTTTGACAAAACGGAGGAAAGAAAGGCTCATTCATCCCCATTTTTGGAGGAATTGAAGCATAGGAGGGGGAGCAACAAGGAACTTTTGGAGGTCCTTGGATATTGTGAGGTTAGTGTTCATTTATTTTTATTTTTTAAGTAATCGGGTTTATAGGGTTCCCGACCCTTTTTCCATTAAAGATCAAAATTTGCCGCCAATGGCTTACAAAGTCGTGGTGCCCGAAGGCTTACAAAGACGAATCTCCACGCAGGGAGGCAATATGTAAGATTACAGAAATGCTTCTAAAGATATGTCTAGACTGTATCATCTCTGTATCTGTAGGCCGGTAATAGCCTATCTGAAACCTAAATAAAATCACAGAAGGGAGTACAAAAGGTACATACTCCCTATGTTTATCTATTGTTGACACACTTTTCCTTTTGAGTTATTTTTTTATATTGGCACACTTTCCATTTTTGGTAATATTCCTTCAATTTCATCCACGCATTCTACTTTTTACATTCTACATTCAATTTCATCCTATTATTTTCTCCACCTAAATTCAAACACATAAACCATATCGTGTCACTTTTAGAGAAAATGAGGGAGTAATAAATTAATTATCAACCTAACCATGCATGCCCTGTACCCAAATGCTTCCCACTTTAAACTAATCCACCGAAAAGTCTCGTCATTTCCCCCAAGCTTTTGCAGTCTTTGTTGGGAAATTAATCCCTGCGCGAAAAACAGAAACACCGAGATAATAATAAGAAAAATAGAACATCAAGATTTAACGTGGTTCACCAATTTGGTTACGTTGACGAATATATAAATTTTATTAGGTTTGGAGTTGGCAGATTTCTCATACCATAACGGATGTTTGAAAAACACACTTAAAAACACGTATGTTGGTCATATTATATATCAATCGCTCTTATTATATAAGTAGAAACTGAATATGACTTGCTTAATTTAAAGCATAAAATGACAATGGAATATCTACCTTCCACGCACGGAAAAAATAGAATCAAGCAAGAATTTTCAATTAATACCCTAACATTCTTAAGCAATACATCCGCTTTATAAATCCTACCCATGTCTGATCATTCAAACATTGATTTTGAAACAAAACAGTTGTATTTCTGGGGAAAAAATCGTAATTAATATAAAATTTTGATTTATAAAATATTGCTGTGATATATGGTCCGATGACATCTTTTCTCACCCGCCAGAATGTTAATTAAAAAGGAGTACTCCCTCCGTCCCAGATTATATTGTATAGTTATTTTTCTGACACTATTATTTATTAAAGCTTGACTGCATATTTGAATAGATATATGATCAACAATATTATTATATGTGGTATTGTTGAATTCGCTGTAACAAGTAGTTTCTACATATGGAATTTTTATTTGTCGTTATTATACGTAAGTGAACATATTAATAGTCAAACTTGTTTTTTGAACAGTATGATAATGATTGCTGTGTAATTTAAATTGGGACGGAGGGAGTAATGTGTTCGAAAATGTAGTGATAGCATTACAACTTAGAGGTGATGAGATTGGAGAAAAAAGAATAATACTCGTAGTTGTAATATTTGGAGAAACAAAGCCTGCAAAAACTCAGACGCACCATGGAGGTGGGCGTGTGTACTGGCTCTGTTTGCTTCGGCACGAAGTTTTCTTTTAGATTGATTGACAGTTAAATAAGTCATAAAAAATGCTGTTTTAATAATTTTTAGAATTGAATTATAATTATTTATACATACTATTTTAAAAGTTTTTTAAAATTATGAGAACATCGTTGCAATAAAAAAATACACATTAAATTATCACATTAGTTACATCAATTATAATACTCCCTCTGTTTTCTTTTTATTGGCACTATAACTTAAGGTGCTTGGATTTAGGTAAGGAAAATGAGTGGATGAAATTGAATGTAGAAAGTAAAAAGTAGAATGAGTGGATGAAATTGAAGGAATCTTGCCAA
>JAUOBV010265479.1:0-11363 GCA_032360425.1 Rubia occidens
ACCGATGTCATTCCAATCAATATCGCAACTATTGTGCTAATCGTCAGCCTTCTTGATATGTCCGACATTGGTCCCAAAACCTGCCGACGTCGGTCCAAATTAAGGTAAATAATAGTTTTTACCTCAGTTCTGAACCGAGGTAATAAATGTACCTTTTACTACAACAATATTTACCTCAATTTTTTTTTGGGACTAAAAATTGAGGTAAAATGTCTTGTAGAATAGAGGTAATAGGTGATGTTTCTTGCAGTGGATGAAACGTGTTTCCTAACTCCTCCTGCCAAAATTTCAGACCATCTTTAAGCATAATTATTGGGAAAATGATGATACTCGCCGGGAAGGTATGTTACTGTCTTAACTTTATAATAGAGTAGTACGCATGCAATGAAACAGGGTATTAATTGGATATGGAAAATAGTTAGAAACATTGAGAAATGTAATAATAAAGGCTAGAAATATTTTTTGCACTCTCAGGGCGGCTCAGTCGAATTATCGCGACGATGATGGAATTTTTTATGAAATACACGGCAGTGTATTTTGTGAAAATCTTGAGGATGAATATTCAATATACTTACTCCAATACAGATAATTATTAATCATATTTATTAAAAATATTATTTTCAAATTAATGAACTTATGAGAATATAAATTTTTAAAATAATAATTATTTATCTGTCTATGACTTAACACGGTATTGTAGAATTTTGTATTACGAATGTGTTGACTCTTGAAAATGAATTAGAACATAGTATTCTTAAATTTTATAATATGATTTGTTGGATCTTAAAAATGAAAGGAAACGAGAGTATTCAAGTCACCATTCCTTACCCATGAAAACGTGAAATGGAAATTAGCTGGGAAGGGGTGAAATGGAAGTTAGTAAAAACCTCAGGAAAAAAGTGAAATGGAAATTAATTGGGATGAGGTGAAATGGAAGTTAGTAGAAACCTCAACTTCCGGTAAGGTGCACGCAATGGAAAAAGAACAGCTAGTGAAAAGGCGGAATGGTTACGAAATTTGGTATATAAAATTTTATGGTGGCCAAAAGCCAATTACGCATAACACCGATTGATAAATTAATAACCCATTGTTTGATTTTAGTTGATTTTGTAAGATCTCAACACAATCTAGCGGAATACTTGATGAAGAGACTAGCTAGGGACTTGATAAACAAGTCAGTGACCGGGATGAATTTAAGCCTATTTAAATCTTTGATAATGCGATACCCAATTTTGCTCTAATACAACGTGAGAGTAAAATTCAATGTAGAAGGCCTATTGTTTGAGATTGAAACATATGATTTTATATCCGAAAGTAATATGTTTGGACATGCATGGAAGTTAGGTTGAAGTTTTAACTTCTTAATGGATCCTTGGACAAATTACATTTATAGGTGTACGATTAAAGAGATTCATCTATGTGAAGTGTAGCCGCTTCAATAAGTCCAGTCTTGGTTTTATATGCACTCATGAATGGATAGGGACACACGGATCATATAGTGTCAAATTTAAGCTTTTGAGTTGTATTTGAACTTGTGAGTGGATTATCTTCAAGTGTTTAAATGGGTTGAAGGGTTCAATCTTTAGAGACATCCTAATTTTCGAATATTTGGAATGCGTAATTCATTAAGGTGAAAATTTGATCTTCAAGACATTTTTATTTATGCACTTGTTTGGTTTGGTTATTGGATTTTTCTAATCAAGGATAATACAAAGTTATTTAAGTATAATTGGATTTGTATAGTTATGAGCTCGGGACATTAAAACAAGTTTGGTGGTTCGGAGTGCACACTTGCATAAATTATCTACGAGTTTACAATCAATAGGATAAGGATTAATTGTGTTGGTTAGAAATGTGATAATTAACATGGCTTGTCCTATAATGATAAAAGGTTGCATCAAAATTTGTTCGTAATGATTCTGATGATTATTGTAAAATGATGAAATGTCGTGTCTTATCACGAAAATGTTTCCTATATACATATACATGCATGGTAAATATACAGAAAACACATGAGAAATTCTAAGATATTTCTCAGACATACATAGCAACCAAAAACACATTTACTCACAAGTATTCTCTTGATTTAATACTAGAACAAGAGGGATTCTCGATTGTTTTATCCTCGAAGGAAATTTGTGTAACCCATGGTTGTAATAGGGTCAAATTACTCTTTAAGGAAAGCGTACGTAATGCGACTCACGTCGATATCCAAGAATATTTTTACCAAAATCATCCAAGCGTGATTTTACTATTATGTGGAATACAGTATTACAACAATTACTACAACATTTAGTCTATCTTTCCCATAGAGCTCAGCCACCGTGAGTTTGTACCTTCCCTCCCGCCAGTTACGAGCCTAGTAGATGAAAATTCTACACCATCATCCATCCCATCCCCGTGTTATCTAATCTCACTCGCCAATTCTGCAACAAGGAAAATTTCATAACACATATAGGATAACTGAACTTATAAAAATATAAAAAAAAACACTTAAAAACATACGCACTTACAGCAAGCATGAGTATTTCTAAACCACCAAACAAAGAACATAAGTCGAGCTAACAAGTGAGGAAAATATCTAATTCTATCCATGTGAGTTGTATTATCACATAATTGTGATATACACCTCCCCTAACCAAACAAATTTTGAACCAAAGGCAATACCTCGAGCCCTACGAAATAAGGTTAGCAGAAGAAGAGGGAAAACCTTGCTAAAAATGACACCTTGCCTATAGCGAGCCATCCTACGTGAACCTAGGAGAGGAAGAAACTCTCACCCATGATCATGCCACTAAGCCATGATCTCAGAACATGGACCATGATTCACAAGAATGACATGATACACCAGTTATAAATAAGTGATTCAAGTAGTAGAACATGTAATGACATTTTTCCTGAACAATTTTACTATACTAATTTTACACTAACTTAGGCATTGAAAAGGATCCACGGACTTCACTGGGACCCTGTCAAGCAGGATCCATGAAGATACAAGGAACTAGCATTGATTCTAGATACTATGTTGGTCCGGAAGGAATTACCTCCATTAGTGGCATCGTCTCTTGGGATATATTTTTTCTTTCGGACCTTCATAGTAATCAGAGGAGGCCAGGTTTCGTACCAAGAAAAAAGAGAATATTATGTATGAAAGCAGCTCGAGGTGTTAATAAGAAGGAACATAATGAATGGCCAAAATTAACGAATGATTGTTAGCACCTGTAAAACACCAAGTCGGTGGAACCAGCCAAAGTAAAGCTTGAAAACCTCAGCAAAAACAAACTGGGAAGCCTCGAACAGACAGGATTGAACAAAAAAATAGCAAGTGAAGCAGATATAGGACCAGACACCAACAAAACACAACGATGAAAAAGCTAACCATGGAACAAATGGGAAAGCCTTGAATAAGCAGGATTAAGCAAAGGCGGTGAAGTGAACCAATTCTAAATACACAACATCAATACATTGCAACACTACATCTCCATAACTAAGGTGTGCTTACACCCAGGTATGCAAAATACAAGTAACTACCATTGCGCAATTTAAAGTTTCCTTTATAAATAGAACATGCCTATATAGAAAGGATGTTGAAATAAAATGTCCAATTAGAAATAGAGTAAAGATTGGAATAACCACGAATAAAAATAAAGAGCAATGCCCTCATAAAAACAATATATTTTGAATTTGATATACACAAAACTCATTATTCATATATATAGCCTACAATACCATATGGAAAGAACAATATAGACTATATCCCTTCACCCTTGTTTAAGTAGTATAATCTAGCTTAAAAATCTAACAAAATTTAAGAGTTGAAAACATACTGCTGCACACATGGTGAATAAGCATAAACGAATACTGTGAGCCAACCCGACCTGGCACAAATTCTTACAGGCACTAGATCTGCACCATAGGGGAAGCTATGGTGAAGGCAACCTTAGCATCGCGTATAAAGCTCCCCCACAAGGATGCCCCGCCTGAAAGTGAGCAAGTATACTGTGAAAGCACTCTTCACGCCAGTGGTATACTGTACCCCATTGTCATATGGTTGAACAAACACTCGCAGCTAGTCAAGTGTTCTCGTCGGACATGTAGCCTAGTTGTCTTTTAGAGCCAGACCAAAGCAAGCCTAGACTTCTTCTCGCCTTGGTATTCCATGACTCCCGTTGATGTAGGGTGGACAAATAGAGGTAGAACACCCTTGAACCCCGTCCCCTAGTTCGCTTATCCCAATCGCTGATCCTAAAAACAATAGATGAAAGTATCAGCTACACATCCTAGAATTAGGGAAAATAAGGAAGTTAAACAATACACTTACATGATCATATGAGCTTTCTTAGAAAGTCCCACAGATGATGTTACCCCAATTTACGTCACTGGCACAAGATAATTCCTCTACATAACCCACCCAAGATAGATTACTGACAGACCAATAAAATCTAAGAGGAAAGATACAACAACCACCAGAATCACATATCATATTTACTAGGGAGATCCTACAGCTTACTCACACTCACAACAACCTTAGTAACAACACAACACACTCAACACATCAAATAGTACATATATAGAGAGTAGCTCATCACAACACAAGAACAAAGAAACTATAACTGTGTAATACACCTGATACAATTATCATTTTACAAAGATAACATATGCATAGGGAAACGAAATAACATTATGATAATCTCTAGAAAGTTGTGAATTTACACCTACCCACATCTATCTAACTCCTTATTTAATTCTTTAAAATGGAGAAGTTAAAGGTTAGTCTACCAACAGATGACTTTAATCGTCATACGCCTAAATGGAAATCACACATACTCACCTCACTGAGCGAACGTCGAAAAACATGTTTCACAGGTTCTCCCAAGTACACTGAACTAAAACAGAAGGATGATGGAAAGAACACTGCAACTTTAGACTCCCCTTGGAAAATCACCAGTGTAGCAACACAAGCAAATGTTCGAATTCATCACCGTTTAAAATACACATACATAAGTAGAAATGAGACAGTGGCTTCATGTACATTTGGAAAACCACCAGCAATGTGACATCACTCCACTCTACTTCCCACACACAACATACACAAACAACACACGCACATCACACATAGCAGAAAGAATACTACGGCTTCACACACACTTGGAAAAACCCCAACCTCTCAACACAGTAGTACTTCATTCTGCTTCACACACACACACAAAATATATACACATTACATAACACAAACACAGCACATGGGCAAAAAGAAGTTTGCAGCTTCGCATACACTTGGAAAACCACCAACCTCGCAACACAAGTAGTACTCCAATTTGCTTTCCATACACATAACACAACACACACACACAATACATTGGCGCAAAGGAAACTGCGGCTTCAGTTATCCTTGGAAAACCACCAGCCCCGCTACACAAGTAGTACTCCATTCTGCTCCACAAACAAATCACAAACATCACAGATCAATCACAAATCAACAAATCGCATCTGTGAACAAGTAGTAGTACATAAAGTAAGCACATAAAGAGCATAGGTTTACAATCCTCATACCAATATGGTAACTAGGAATACTAACATACTAGTAAAACCATATACCTATGAGACTTCAAGGTGTGATTTACTTCTAGCACATTCAAAAAATTCACACAGAGCGAGCACTATAATACTTAGTACTGGTACTAATAACCACACAACCAGAATGTAGCCAATCTAAACAGGTTTAGACCTCAAGACATAAACAGTTAGTAAAAACCCATCCATGTCTTAATAGAAAAAGAAAACACAAGACAAACACAATTCACACTATTAACGATCAATTGTAGGATCAGCCTTCTAGAACACACTAAACACACATAGATAACAAGAGTCCAAAAAAATCTTTTCCTCACACCTCGATTTAGAATATATTACTAACAGTAGCACATGGTTCAGATTTCCTATTAACTTTCCTTCAACAACTAGGATAACCACATACTTAGCTTCAAATTACATTGGGTTAAACAGCCAGATCAGTTAGTCAAAACAAGATCACACCTCGTAGGACCACAAAGTGTCATCCAAACCCTGAAGGGGAACCAATAAAGCTTTAAAATTTTAGCATATTTAGCATGAAGCTCATCATATCTCGATATCTTGAACCTTTTGACGTTAGCAAGACCATACCTCGTAGGACCACGAGGAGTCATATACTATTCTTACTTCTATAAACCCATGAATATCTTAATACATGCATGGAAACCTAGATTAACAAAGTCAAAGTTAGGATATTATTTATCATAAAAAGAAAAATACAATAAAAATTCATTTCCCTTATCAAAAAAACACAAAATTACAAAGGCCATAAGCTCCAGCTCTGACAGTAAATTACAAATTACGAGGACATGTCTCTTTAAAACCCACCCCTAGAACCAACCTATCATCCATAATTCTATTCTCCATTAGACTTTCCCTCTTCCAACACCACCAACTCCTAATGAAGAGCCAGAATCAGGGATTTCTTTTCCTCACATAGAGTGGGTAGCCTGTTCAGCTCCAATTCTATAGAACGCCACTAGGTTCTTCACTGCCACAAGAACCATTATCCATTTGGTGATTGTCATATGCACTCATTTCCCGACCAAGAAGAAAGCTATCCTCCAACCCTAAAAACAAAACAACAGTAATAAAAATAAAATATTAAATAAGTTGCTACATTTTTTAAATAAAAATAGATAGTATAAAACACCATACCTTCCCAACCAGTAGGCCTCTTAACCACCACGACATGCGCGCTTTTCAGAAAAATAACCCAACTTACCTCTTCACATTAGTTCCCAACCTTAAAATAAATTGTTGTTCCAATATGGAATTGTATTAGACTCCCTACAAGCAATAAAAAAACATAACTGGACTCCTAACCTTCACCCATATCAGACACACGTCACACAATATCAGTCACCAAACTATTGGGCTTAAAAGTACCCCAGGGTTTGGTTTCAAAAACCCAATCTAACTGATAATAGGCAGAAAACAGACTATGGCTAAACTCAGTACCAACCTCGTGACATATCCTCTCAAAACCAATCAATATTGTCACCCCGTGTGGGTGCAATAGGGCGAGAGAAATCTTGTACGAATTCACCGCGCTTAATATATTCTCAGGAATAGGAAAAGTCGAGTCATATTGAAGCTGACATTCGTAAACACCAACCATACATGCTGGTGGCTGCATTACAGAATAGTATTTGATAAAAGGGTTTTCAACCTTATAAGTAGATATGAAACGATAGTTTTCCCTCAAAATACTGTTGCTTTCCATTTCTATACTAAGGTAGAGAATTTATTATTTAAGCAGAAAACCTAAAAATTAAGTCAGAAAACTCTTAAACGAAAGTACAACTAATATTAAATAAAACTTTTTTATATAAAGTATCTAGCCTTATGGGAATATAATCGTTACAAATTACAATTCTTTTTACCCAATGAGCCAATACTTACTCTGTCATTAATTACTGACCTCATAATGAACATTTAATGTTTTTTACGTAATGATTAAATGTCATTTATTCCAACTTTGAATATGACCTTTAAGTTAGCAATTGCTCCTCTGCTAGGGGGGCTTATGATATACACCTCAATTAACCAAGCAAAGTCCGAAGAAAAGGTAATACCTCAAGCCCTGTAAACCAAGTAAAGGACGGTTCACAGAAGAAGAAGAGAGATAACCTCTAAAAATGGCACATCGCCTGCGACGAGCCATCCTATGAAAATCTAGGAGAGGAAGCGATTCTCACTTATGATCATGCCACTAAACCATGATCTCGGAACATGGCCCATGATTCGCAAGAATGACGGAATGCACCAGTCATAAATAGGTGATCTAAGCACCAGAACAGTTAATGACATTTTTCCCAAACACTATTACTATACTGATCATACACTAACTTAGGCATCAGAGATGATTAAGGGGGACTTCCTCGGGACCCTGTCATGTAGGATCCATGAAGACAACAAGGAACATAATGCTGATTCTAGATACTATAGTGATCTAAAAGGAATTCCTCGCATCAATCGGTGAGATCCCCAATTTATACTTGGGATATTCCTAACATCCCAAACTACTAACTCATTAGGAAACTTATAACTTACATAAGCTTACAAAAAAAATAAGCAACAATAACACGAAACACACACAGCACACTCTCAAGAATAATCCCACAAACACCCAACTACAGTAAAACAACACACAACTACAACTAAAAAATACCCTCACAACATGCCCTTTTATAGGTAAATACCAAAACTAAACCTTTTTTATAAAGATACCTGAAAGATCCCCCTTCCCCCGTTTCTCGATAACTGACTAAGTACTTATTTAGTCTCGAGAAACTGAAAGCACTACTTATTACACATTCCAACATAAATAATTTAAAACATCCTTTCCCACGTGGAACACTCATCCACGACTCCTCCAAACACCCAAGACCCATCCCACATAATTTATACCAGACCAACTTCCTCACCTCGCATCGCAAACACTTTTGGCATACAACTTCACATCTTCCTACTTGTGTGACACAAGTGGGAAAATCACCCACCGAAACCACATAGCAAAAATAGGATGACCAACCACAAAAAATACCAGTCTAGCGACACAAGTGGAAATTCATCTCGTTCTCTCGCTACGACACAAAACACCCTGAGGACATCTCCCTAATCAGGGTAACGACCCGTGACAAGCCCCCTGCCCCCACTCCCACCAAACCTACATCAGTCACAAGACTCTCACATAACACTCATTCGCACAACCCACCAATCACACCACTACTACATAACAATAAATATTTATATAATAATAAAAAAACTTATGAAAAATATCTTTTACAAATACTTGTTTTCAAGGTTACAACTGAGCAACCCAATACCAGCTAATAAATCTTAGCACATAGCCGGGCCAAAATATCACCCATTATCCTAGCATCAATTATGAAATTTAGGCACCGGAGCCTCTTCTTCCTAGAGGATCTCCTCTAATTTCAACCACATGTGCAGGTACTCGTTGCGTGTATTATTGGTTGCTTCCATTGGCCGCATATGGTTCAAGTAATAATTTATGATAACTAATTGGTCCGCAGTCTGAATGACCTAGCTGCATACTCAATAGGTATGAAAAGTATGTGTAAGTCTCTAGGTATCGCTTCAAACCCTACACCTGTCGTGCTAAGTAGCATGTACTAACCATTCAAGCCTCATTAGAAACCTTAGGATTCACACATATAGATTTAGAAATCTCCCCCCCCCCAAAAAAGACTTGAATTTGCTTCATGCTGCTCTTTCAATAACAACTCAATCACACAAAACCTTTGCTCCATTTAGGAATATCGAACGTCTCTACCTTCGATTATCCTTTCCAAGTTTTTGTACTTTGTCAATAGCTGCACCACATATTTACGCTCTTCATCAGCCTCACGTGTAATGTTGATGAAGTACATGGTGCAGAATAACCAACCCGGTGAAACAAATCGGTTTGTTGTGTACAAACACCTCGCCTCCCTGGAGACTTTCTTGTAGGTGTTCGAATAGGCTGGGTCATCTACACCAATTTTGGGAACTATACTTACTTGGAAGGATCCCCCCACATCAGTAAGAGTCTGTAAAATAGAGAATCTGTTGGAATTTTGGCAAAATAATATACTCCCTCTGGTCCCTTGTTTATGGCCTCCTTTAACCGTCATTTTTTTCATGGCATGTTTGACCATCGATAACTTTTGTTACATACAATAACAGATATCATCTGAGATGTCTTTGGATTCTCCGTAATGTGTACTTTCTTGAAAAGTAAAATTTTATTGTTTGTTATTAGACACAATTAAAGTTACCGATGGTCAAACAAGCCTTGAGAACATGTCAGAAAAAATGAGGACATAAATAGAGGACCAGAGGGAGTATAGAACATGGGTTTTAAATATCTATTTTAGAGAACTTTTTAGAGAACATTTTAGAGAAGTTATTGGACTTGCTCTAAGGATTGCATTTCAAATGAGAAGGTCTGCTCTCAACTAAGTTTTCACTTCTATAAATAAGGAAGGAGTAGATTGAATGTACAATAGAGTGTTTAGGAGTATATACGCATTGAATGCATCCAAATTTCTGAAGATTTTCATTTGCAATAATTTTTCTCTTGATAATCCAAACTGAATAGTCATCATTGGTTATCCAAATTTTTCTAAGTGCTCTACCGTGAATCATTTGCAATCCTTTAGAAAAATTTAATATGATAAGCGGTTGGTCCGGTTGTTAAAATACAAACCCATATGGAAGAGAAAATAATGTTAAAGTCATGTTACGACAATGAATATGAATGGTCAAAACAAGGAATCATGAAGCACAAACTGTGTGAGGAGTAATTCATTACCTCATATGCACATCATTCCCTAATGTACTTGGCCTTGCAAAAAAGTTTTGAGGTCCTTCCAAGGATCAATTGGTTGCTTCACAGCCTTTCATGGACATGAGTTGGCTACGTATCGATCTAGGAGATGTTTCAGCAATGTACATTGGAGCAGCATGCATGACCTACAAGAGAGTATGGAGGGAGTTAAACTAAACTGAAGAGATCAAAGTAGGTGAGAAAACCAAATGACTAGCATTCCAATGCCAAATCTACATGCTTCCATGTCAAATTATGCATAAATACACAAGTGTAAAAACAATGAACATAACCACAAGCATGATAACACTGAAGGGGGAGATTACCAGTATACTGGTTAATAAAATATCACAACCCGTAAGAAGGGCATAAACTTGTTGGACATGTCCAACCAAGCTTGATTCACTATTACCTTGGGTGTTCCATGCTTGCAATTCCCAAATGGTTGGTAAGCATAACCATGGTATAACATAACATTTTGACCAAATATTGATACCCACACTACAAAGTCAGGACCAACTCAATATCATCACGACATCATTGTTGTGAAGCAACTCCAAGCAAGAAAGTAAATTAGTAAAAAATTACTTGCTGCTAACACAGAATCTCCCCATAATTTTGATGGCAAATTTGACTGAAACATAAAAGATCTTGCTACCTGTAAAAGATGTTTATGTTTTCTTTCAACTACTCCATTTTGTTGCGTTGTATAAGGGCATGATTTTTGATGTAAAATTCCATTCTTAGAAAACATGTCATGACATTCTTTATTTATAAACTCAGATCCATTATCAGATCTTATAATTTTGACTGAAGCTTTAAACTGATTCTTGATCATATTCAGAAAGCCTTTGATGATTTCAGACACACATGTTTTGGAATTTATCATAAAAGTCCATGTAGCTCTAGTAAAATCATCTACTATAGTTAGAAAATAGCTAGATCCATTAAT
>JAUOBV010265586.1:0-19144 GCA_032360425.1 Rubia occidens
AGGGTGACCCGAGGGTAAGGGTTATTGTGTGGTGCCGATCGCCCACTCTAACTATAACCGAGGAGAGGCGAGAAATAGCTTCACTCGAAAGGGGTTGATAAGTTCTCCACAATATGTGATGAATGCATAAAAATAGGTTAGTTAATCGGTGATCAAAGGATGACTAGAAATGTAAAGCAATTGTGCCCAAGACTCATTTTATTCCTTCTTTTGTGCTAGGGTGATCGTAATTAAGCATAATTTTTTCCAAAACCAAAGCCCCCCACTTTCTTACCACACACGTAGAGTGACTTGTCTGCTTTTTAACTACGTTTAACGCTCGATAAAACCACCTTTTACTCGTGGATGTCCCCGACTTGCTACTAACTACTTTCTAGTAGTTAGTTGCACTTAGGGCTTGTATATACTATCTTTGAGAGGCACGATGATGGCCTCCTAAACAACGAAGGGACAAACACTAAAATGCAGCCATCTAAATGTTTTTAGCAGAACATGTGGTTGCTGCCTAAGTGTTTAATAAAGAAGGGTCATTATTATTAGCTGTCAACTAGTTAGGGTCACGTACACAAATAATTTTAGAGCTGCTTTTAATCACAATCATGCCCCACCAAGTTTCAGATCAGTTTATACACTAATAAGCATGGTTGCATATAATATTAACTCATCACTGCTTCATCATCAATAAGGGTCAAGCATCACATACAGAACACATATTTAACATGCATGCATGCCATGATGTACAAAATAGAATCACAAGTTACTGCCCAATTTACAGCCCCCGATTAAATATATGCCAACTTAGGTTTAGTGAAAATGAAAGACACATGAGCAAGGCTACAGATTCAGTATCACACATATTTAAATATTCAGTATCACACTTACTTGATGCCTTAGCAACAAATAATGAAATACAAACACCAACATGCACATAAGAAGACACTAAATTAGTTTTTAGTTAACAACATAGCCAAAATAAATTTAAAAGGGAAATAGGTGTATGGATACAACATGATAGTAGTGAATCTACTTTTCATTAGAAGATTGAGACCGTGGCTCACAGCTATCCCTCAAAGCATTTTCGTACATAGCATACATCTCATGTCGTATACGGGAAGTGGAAATATCTTTTTTCATCCAAGGTATATCTTCCGGAGAAAGGTTTATATTTCGGCCATGAAACAGGAAATAGGGCTGCCCCGGTAATAAAAAACCGGGCTCACCATATTTAGGGTACTCATTTCCTTTAAATAAATCTAGGGATGAGAGTCATACCATGACTCAGAATTTGAATCATTCGAATCAAGAATTAAATCTGATTCAGGTTTAGTTAGGGGCTGTGATTCAGTCAGGTGTTGTGATTCAGTTAGTGGTTCTGGTTCGTGGGGGGGGGGGAATTAACAGGGATGAAATGAGTGGCAATGAGAGTATCCCAACTGCTATCAGAATCCGACCAGCCCAAATTAAAAGGGTTTAAAAGCTGTGAGTCAAACTCAGTTGGTGCAGGCGTGACCCACTTTCGGGTTCATTCAAGGGTGGGCAGGGGGCAGATGTTTCATGCCTAGCTATCACTATATCATGATGATCAATGAGGAAGGCTAAGTGGATTAGGGTTTCAAATACCAGGGGACATATGAGTGTAGGGTTTGGGGCAGGGGTAGAGATATAACAAAAATAAGTTGGGCTTCACATAACATGGGACAGAGTAAGCCATGAGTTATGATACACTAAAACAAGGTTAAACAAAGATATCAGGAAGAAAAATGTACAATAATGAAGGCAAAAAATATGGTGAAGCATATACAATGCATGCAAATGACAAAAGCAAATTAAAAATTCATAAAATTGATTTCACAACAGTAAAATTTGAAGAACAAAACAAACCAAACTCAGTTCTGTTTGTTGAAAAAAATTTACAGTGAAAAATAGTTGTCTAAACAACAGATCTAGTACAAAACTGCACATGTACAACAATAATGAAACAAAAAGTGTCAATTTACAGTGTGAATGAGGAATAAAAGGTTCAATTCAGCCCAAAAAAATAAACAAAACACAAATTTATCAGTTATACAACACGAGTTCTATTTAAAAACAACATGATTTAGGATTGAAATCAAAAGAACAAGCATAAAAACGACAAGCAAGTTATAGATCTATTACATATTTGAACATACAAGGGAAGTATCACACATACAACATGAAACTCGACATGAAGAACACTGCAATACTAAAAATTAGAGAGAACAAGTGCATATAATAGCTCATATATTTATGATTCCAACCGAATCAGACCGGACAACAAAATAATTGACTCAAATCGCAAACCCAGCAAACAAGAACATGATATTCTCAATATACCCCCAAATTTATCGATCAAAAACCTAACCCCAAGCCTAAATGCTGCGATTTAAACAGAGATTGGAAAAACTTGTTCATTATTTTGAAAACCCCCAAATAAAAAATGGAAACCTTAATTGGCAAACATAAAGTTGTGATGAACATGTAAATTTGAACCAAAAATTACGATTCAACAACAAGAACAACATGAGAGGAGGTAATATTTTTGGAAAAATGCACAAGAACAACAAGAGACACGACTAGGGTTGGACGGGTCGAGAGAGAATGGAGATGAGAGTTCAAAATTTCAAGAGAGAAATGAGAGAATAGAGAGAGTTTATGGTTTCAGATGGTAAAGTGAACCGTTGAGAGAAATAATGGAGCAACATGAAATGTAAAAGAGACACCTATGTGATGTTGGCAGGCTTGTTAGGTGTTTAAATTTGATTTCCACGCATGCCACTCACATGAGGCCACTTGGAAAAGGAGGGATTCTCTCCCTAATTAATCAACAATTAAGGCTGTAAATAACTAGTGGACAGGGTGCATTTTAGTCTTTTTTACTTTGGGTCACATGGATTGAAATTGGTAAATTCTGATCTCTTGCAATTCAAGCTGGGACAGCTCAAAATAGAAAGTGTGTATTTTAATTTGGGACTGAGGGAGTAGATAAAAGTTGCAGAATAGGCTCCTTAGAAGAACGTGATTATCATTCTTTAAAACTGCCATAAGGTTTTTGCATATTCCAAGACACAAAGAGAATGTTGGTGGGAATGATTCAATGATAACAAAGAGAAAATTCTATATATGGAGGTACATTAATGCACCTAAGAATGTTGTTGGTTAAAGTGGGAACGATTCGATGATAATGAAGAGAAAATTCTATGTATGGACCTTTCCTAGATTTGACACACACACGCACACACACACACACACACACACACACATATATGTATAAAATAAGTGAGAGATGGTCTCTTTTTACTCAGTCTAAACTTTAGATAGGGGCCTTTATACAATTCTAACTCTATTTTAGCTCCAGGGACCCATCTCTAATAATTTTCCAGGAATCCATCCTATTATTTTTAGGGACCTATTTATAATATTTTTCTAGGGACTAATTTTCTGCAATTCTTTCCCATCATTTTCCCGCCAGATACAATCTGCAAAAAAAGTATTTTAAAAATGCAAAAGTCTATATGATCATCGAACTGAAAATCATAAACATCAACTATAACTAGCAAAATATCAATGGAAAATTATAAGACATCGACTAAAATATTACAACAAAAATTACAATGATTCGTATTAAAAAATCAGACATGTAACATCTGTAGCATTTAGTCGATTTTATTACCTCTTCGTCACTGACATTTAAGCAATAAAGTTCATCGGTCCGTGGTCGGCCGCTTTCAATATCCTCGGTAGGAGTATTATCTCCAAATGTGACCAAAGTCACCGTCCAGTCTACCACACCCCCCAAAGCGTCTCTCACATCATTGAAATTGTAGTTGGTAGATGGAAACCCATCTCTTGGATGGTAGATTGGATTGCACACGTGGACGCGAGCTACTAGACTATGTGTTTTCACTATACTATTACAAATAGTGAATATTTTTTAGTCTGGAAGAGTTTTTACATTTAAACGGAGTAGAAAAATCACAGTTTTAAAATCTTAAATGTAATGCATATTTACCTCATCATATTCTTCACCGTTGCTGGGGGGATCTTTGGCCGAGCCGCTCAAACCGGTGGAAACACCTCGCAATCCATTTTCAATGAAGCTCTTTGGGTTCCCAAGGCCTTCGGGAATATTAACTCCCTATGCTGCAGCTATACCTTCGACCAACTGCTCAAGGTATGAGACCATCGCCTTAACAATCGGCTAGTCAGCGGAAGCTTTCTTGGACTTCTTCTTTTGGGACGAGAAGCTACTGCGACACTTGCTTCTTACTATGCCTGGGATAGTAATAGCGGCTGGCAGTCGGGGTTGGGTACCTCTATCGACCAGGGTAATCCCTCTTTTTGGTGGCTCTGATCAAAATATCCTCACTTCTCTTTTTCCTTGTTTATCCTCAACTAAAATTCATACTATTATGTTAGTAGTGAAAATAATAGTTTACTTAGATATGAAACTGTAAATGAATTGGATACTTACAATGTCCTCCGCTATGGCCTTGACTTCCAGGGTTGCATGCTCCTTATATTTTGTGTGTTTGACTCCAAGTATACCAACGATATATATGGCTTGAAATTATTGGAATTGATCTCCTCCTTGATCTCTTCTCTGGTGTATCCCTTGTTCCTTGGTATGAAAATACCGGAAGTGGAATGGATAAGGCAAAACAAACATAAAAATTACAATTTATGACAATTGCACACCAAACCAAACAAACTAGTTTTTAATTGATGACCATTCAACTATATCACAATTCAACATAACAAAATGACCTATATGTGATACACTTTGGATTGAACACTTCAAACATTTTTAGAACATACCCTTCAACATCACATGATCAACTATATCACATTTTAACATAATACAATGACCTATATGTCAAGCACTTTGGATTGAACACTTCAAACATCACACCCATAGTACAAAATTGGACAAATTTTCTAAAATACCCTTCAACATAACACAATAACCTACATGTCATAAAATTTGGATTAAACACTTCAAACATCACACACATCGTATATATCTCACAATTTTAGAACAAACCCTTCAAGATAACACAGTCAACTATATCATATTTCAACACCACATAATGAACAACCCTAAACAATTAAACATTAAAAAAGCTTCATTCAGACATTTCATCAAACACATATTGCTGCCTGCCATTTTCATTCAATGTATAGCAAGTTAGGGTTTTTACATAACAAAAAAATGAAGGAATCGTGAAGTACCTTTCAAGAATCCCGCCGGAAATCGATTGAAGGTGACTTCGTTGGCACCAGTGTAGAAAGTGTAGAAATTCAGATATACAAAAAAATGGGTTTATTGGGGTTCTTATTTAAGGTGGGATTGAGGAGGTGGGATAATGGAGGTTGCGTGTAGATTAAATGGTGGAGAACGTGGACATTGATGGAGGAGAAACCATTTGTGTAATGGGTTTGAAGAGAAAAATGCGACCGTTATATGAGGAATGATCGGTCGCATTTTATATAAGCGGGGTTAGCACCGGTACTTAATCTGACATACCATGAGGAATGATCGGTTGCATTTTATATAAGCGGGGTCAGCACCGGTACGTAATCTGACATACCAGTACTGAAAAAATTCTACTACATTCTAGCAATCTCATAAATATTTTAAGTACACATCACCGGTATAAAAGTTACATGCCGGTGCCCGTATAAGTTTAGGAAGCTGAGTTAGTGTGCTTTAATTATTTTTTGGTCTAGAGCAATGGGTGAAAATATTTTCTAAGTACACAACACCGGTCAAATAACCGATACTGTGGAGGAAAAACCGGTGCCGAAAATGTGTAAATCTATTCAAGGCTACTTATTCGCAACAATTAGTTTCATTTTCTGTGAACTTAGCACCGGTATGTATTACCGGTGCCTTATATTCGAATACCGGTGCCAGTTTTCTAAATTTGGGCTGAGTATTTTTTCTGCCCAATCCATTTTGGGCGAGAGATAATGTTTTCAATGCAGCACCCGTATGAAAACCGGTGCTCAATTCACATTCACGAAATTTTGAATTTCCCGCACAAATTTTGATCAAAATGGTGAATTTATCGTCGCCCAAACTAGCAAGCACTGGTTCTTTTCAATAACATACCGGTGACTATTTTGAATTTTCACTATTTAGCAATATTTAATTTATTTCCGACATAAAGGGAAATTTTTTCCCATTTTTGTGGATATTTAATTGGATTGAAAATTATCCAATTAAAGATTCCGTAGGTCCCGTGTTCCAAATTGAACCAGAAAATGATCCATATTTAATTTGCTAAATTTACATTGTTGTCCAAAACTAAGTTACACCTTCCTTTTGTGATCAAAATAACTTGATATTGGGTATTCTTGGGTTAATATAATGTTTTTAATAGAAAAGGATGTTTTCATAAAATTTAATAAAGCGCTAGTACATGTCTTAGAGTATCTTACTCTACATTACATAGAAGTAAGAAAGTCAAAACGGGAACGATTATTGGAAAGTTTTTCCCACAAAATATTATTAAATTTTTTGATTTGGTTTTGGAACATACATCATGGTTTCACAATATATCATTTCATGTGACCGGATTTTAATTTGGACCCCCGAGTGAAGTTTTTGCCGTTTGCACTTAGGTCCCTCCAAGAATGTTGGAATTATTGGAACACAAAATTGATGATTTCGTAGTGAAATTCTGTAATGTTTGATCACAAATATCCTATTTGGACATTATTGGGTGAATGGAGCATTGTCAAAACTGAAGAGAGAAAGTTGTACTACATTTTGTGAAATTGCACTTTTGCCAAAAAGTGGGAGAACACCTTATACATTGCTTCAAAATAATTGAATTTTGTTATTATTTCCTAAAAATGGGAATTTTAAATAATAGAATTTTGGATAGTATAAATTATTAAGCAGTAGTACATGTTCTAGAGTAAATTATGGAAAATAGTTTGGATTTAATCATCGGAAACTAGATTTACTTACCGCAATAAATTTAATATAAAAAACTTGATAATTCTCGATCCATGTCATAATAATATTATGTTCGAAAAATAACATAGATTCATTCTAAACGTCCGAACAAAATGAAAAGTTAAAAAACCATAGTTTATGAAATTTTTATAGAAAACATGAATAATATCTAGCGAACGACTCGTCATCCAACATTTGTGCATCTTTTGAACTAGTCCCCACGTCGCTCTGCCCAAATGTCCAACTACTTTCATTGCATCCAGAAGTGATATTCTATAACATTACCAATGTGATCGCACCTAGTAAGGTAAATCAAAGAAAATCAACCTCTTCTTCCAAGGTCCTTCAGGCATTACATCCGCCTTCTTCATCTTCTTCCCATGAACAACATTAAAAAATTTCACTTTATTGTGGATGACAACCCCTTTAAATGGTCTTGGTGCCTTCCGGAACTCCTTCTCACCAACAAACTGAAATGCGTCCTCACGCAATTTGTGCTTTATCGGGAGGAATTTCTGGTGACCCAAA
The DNA here is from genome assembly GCA_032360425.1 of Rubia occidens. NCBI lineage: Eukaryota > Viridiplantae > Streptophyta > Magnoliopsida > Gentianales > Rubiaceae > Rubia > Rubia occidens. The sequence continues at coordinate 7,514 of JAUOBV010265586.1, forward strand.
TACACAGTGTTGGTAATCAGTGGACTTGCACACAAGACATGCCTTGTTCCCTTTCACCACATAACCCAAAAGGTTTTCGTATGGTGGAATATTAATTATGGTACAAAAAAAAATTGCCTTACATTCAACAATGATCCCAAAAAACCATCAAACACATTGACAATGTCGGACCATAGAACTATCAAATCTTCTATCAAAGATATCATATACGTATTGATGTCATTTTCGGGCTGTTTTAGCCTAGAAATCGACAAAGGCATCAACACATATTTCCTCTTCATACACAAATAAAGTTGAAGGTTTTATATGGCCATCATTAGTGGCCATGAAGAGTTCCTAGAGGATATGTTGCCAATCGGGTTAATTCTATCAGTACACAAAACTATCCTTAATTTTCTTGGTTCACTTTCAAATTCCGGTTACCTCTTATCAAATCTCTTCCATTGGTCGGCATCAATTGGATGACGAATCACATCATCTTCAGAACAACCACTTCCCATGTACCACGTCATGTTCTTTGCATCATTGACATTCCCGAACAACCTCTTCAGCATCTGAATAATTGGAAAATACCACATGCATTTTGCAGGAACCCATTTCCTTAACTTTATGACAACATCTCCATTGACAACCACATTTCTCCTTTTCTTGTAGCGTGACACATGGAATACATGACATACCACCTCCTTCTCCCAGTCACCCATGTAAAAAATATAATCGTTGGAACAAGCCTGTATTTTTTCATTCCCAATCCCATCGGACAAAGAATTCTCTTCGCTCGCAGAGGTTGTTCGGTATCCCGTTACGGGACTGAAGCTTCTCATTCAAGAACTTTAGCAAATTATTCATGCTAGTATGGTCCATTTACCAACACATTTCATATTAAACAATTCCATCAAACTTGACATCACCGTATCCTTCTTATTGCAACAGAGATACAACGACATGTTCTTCTCACCTAAGAAATTTGACAAAATCTCGAGCTTCCCCCTAAATTCATTGACAATCCCCTCACACATGTCATCTAAATTTAAGTCTCCAAAACACTCTTCTCCACTACCTACAACCCCTCCGATAGTGCCTTCTCACCATGAAACGTCTATACCAAATAATCTTTTTCAAACCCTCTCCTAACAAAGTGAAGTTTCATGATGTCTCTATCATCACTACGTTACGATTCTTGCGATTACGACAAGGATATAACACTCGCTTCTCACACCCAAATGTGTGCTCTAAAAACTCCTCCACAAAATCAACACATTCCTTTCTCAACCAACTAATGTTGCAATACACATGCTTATGCCTCTCAATTGCTCGTTCCATCTCTACAAATTAACAAATGTACGACAATTATATTTCCACACAATGACCATGGCTACGCAATATTCTAAAAATTCAAAATTAATTCGGAAAACCATACGTACAACTCACATCACAACATTCAAAACTTACCCAACAATTTCACATTCTTAAACAAGATATTAATGACATCAAGAAATCTAGAAAACAATTACATATCTTCCATGAATGCAAGTATCATGAACATGATCCAACACAAAATATATGCATACAAACCATTTGTGACATATTCCTTCATTAATAACATGCTAAATTTTTTAAAACTTAACCTTTGTGGATCTTCATTTGAGCATTCAATGTCAAAATCCTCCAAAAAAACCATTAATGACCTTTTCCCCCAAAATCTCACTTTTTACCCACCAACGAATAATTGTAGGTGAGCATTAAATACTCTTCTAGCACCGGTATTATGCCTACATACCGGTGCTATAAAATTTCCCACTAAATTTTTGCTAGGTAATTCCTATTACGGCACCGGTTAAATCCTATACCCTACTGGTGCTAGAATTTAAAATAATAACATCCTTTTTTCAAACGGGACTCATTTTCCAAGCACCAGAACAACGTTTTTCTGATGTTATCATTTTACATAGGCACCGATTTCATGGTTTCATACCGGTGCTATTATTTTCCCACTATTTTTATGCACACCAAAAACACCATTCCTCACATAACCTTTTCAGCACCGGTTCTTTGCAATTTTCTTGTTATGTACCAGTGCTACATTATATTTTACGCACTAGTATTAGGCACCAGTGTCCACATTCTGGTGCTGAAAAGAGATACTGGCACCGATTTCCATGATTTTCTTCATAAAACCAGTGCCTAACATCATTTTTGCACCAACATTTACCACCTTGGGCCAAAGTACCAGTTCCTATGTACCTATTTCCCAGTAGTGCATGCGCCATATGCGTTTTCCCCAAAATCTCACACGTTCACCAATCGTTCGCCGCCGTTCTTCCTCCTCAACAATTTTCGCCGCCGCTCTTCTTCCAGTGTTCCACCACATGCCATTGCCATTTCTCTGTCTGAAGCACCATTACAGAATCTCATATACGCCGCAGTGCTTCTTCTCCTGAAACCGATGCGGCACCACCACTGGCCGTGGATTCATTGTCGCTCTCGACCAGATCAGATTCTTTGCCCTCCGCTGTCGTCCATGGATCGAGCTATTCGATGAATCTCTGACACCAGAGATGAATTATGAGAACAACGAGGTTTCAGTTGCTGCTGGAGAGAGGTCCTGTCGGTGACACTTTTGGAGACTCAGAGGCCTTCGCAGCTGGATCCGTCGATGTTTCATCGATTTGAACGGAGAAAATGGAGATCACTAGTGGAAAACAGAAAAGAACTAGCGATCAGTGGAATTTGGCAAAAAATCCGGTGAAAGACAACGGTTTAAAGCGACAAATGATGGTTCCTGGTGACCAGCAGCGATTTCTGAAAGAAACAAGAAAATGGAAAAATGAAATAAATATATGAAATGTGATATATATGGATCAAAATTTTCTATATTTACAGCAAAATCCTCAGATTTTGAGATTATTTTCAAAAGAACTTCACCCAATTGCGACCTACCTAAATTTTAGACAGTCTAAAATAAGACTTTGTGTTTAGTCTAAAATAAGACTTTGTGTTTATTAAAATAACAATCATTACATTGTAATTTTTTTTATTTTGATAAGAAATATAAGTTTAATTCAATTAAAAAATACTCTATAATATTGTTTATATTAAAATAATAGTACTATTTTTATAATAAAAAATAATAAATTAATATTTTTATTACAAAATATTATATTTATATAAAAGTATTATAACTATTTTTTATAGTATTAATTATGAAATAGTATTATTCTTTATGAAAATAGTATTAATATTAATTTTATTAATATTCAACGCATACAACTAAAAAATTAAATTTGTAATATTTTTTTTATGTATGATATTAATTTGTTAGTCTTAAATTTATTTTAGTTAAATATAACATTACCACCCAATTTCTGTTTTGTATGCTGGTGGGGTGAAGAAACTACATTACTGGCCAGTAAAAGTCCACATTCTTGGCCTGTTATATCAAATGATGTATCATGTACTCCTTTCGTTCCGGCCCAAATTACTCAGTTACCTTATTGGGTAGTCCCAACCCAAATTACCTAAAATTAGAAGTTACTAAAAATGGCCAGTTAAACAGCAATTAAATGGTCGAAATAACCCTACACATTCATAATATTACACTCATTTAAAGATAATTAGGGTTTGAGTTTATGGGTTGGATTTGAGCTGGCCTTTGATTTAGCCAACATGTGGCCCACACCACAAAAGTGGCTATTGATTAAAGCTGAAAATCAGCTCTCCTTTCTCACTTCCCCGAGCTGAATTATTACACCCACCCACCTATTAACTCTCCTCCCTCATTCAATTCTTATATCTTCCTCTCCAGATTCTTCCCCATCTTCAAGAACGCTCTTCATCTTTCTCTCCTCACCTCACAAATCCAAAACCTTATTTTTGCTTCGGTTTGTAACTTGAATCTTTTTTTTTCCGATCATTCCTTATGTTTTTGAACAATTTACTTGTACTTCTTATTTTTTTTTAAAAAATAAAAAATATTTTCTTACTTTGTCCTGATCTAAAACTGAATTGCTGGTTTCTTCCATTTTTCAAAAATTAGCTTTGCAATTTTCACGAAACCGAGTTTATAATCATGTTTTTTCTTTTGATTTTGTGGGTTAAAACTTTGGCAATTCTGATTTAACTTGTTAGATTTGATAAATAGGTCCAATTTTTAAAACCCTAATATTAGATCGAAGGAATTTCAGTGTTACTTACTCTTGAACCGGGTTGCATGCATATGGGTTTGCCGAATTAGTTATTTTTTGTTCATTTCTTATGCCGATTTAAGTTTTCTTTTGCAAATCTTTCTTAATTTGCATGTGTTTCGAGTCTTTCTTCATTTGCTTGTCTGTTTGTAGGTCTTTTGCGAATCTTTGTTTAATTTGCTGGTGTTTAGAGGTAAAAGGTAGTGTTATTTGAGGACTTTTCTATTTATGTTAATGCAAGGATCTAATCTTGGGCATGTATTGTTATTTCTATAATTTGAATTAGCATAAAGGATGAAAATCACAAAGGTGCTTGGATTCTTCTTGCAAGAAAGTCTGTATTTTATGCTTTGAGGGGACGGGTTTTGTCTTCCTCATGCTACATGCTGAAGAAAAAGTGATTTCAAGTTGTATCCTAGTTTGAGGGGGCATAATTGGTCTTAAAAGTATTTGGATTGGTGCCTCGAGAATGGAAACTTTAAAATGGTTCTGTTAATTGCATGATTTAAAGTTTTAACATATAGAAATTTTTTGTCTGGAGTGAACCATTTAATATTTTTGAGGAAGGTTTTCTATTGTTAGTTTGTCAAATAAGAAGACATTCCTAACCATTTTTCGATACTTGATCTAATGATAATGTGTTGACTTGTCCTTTACTTATGGAGATGTTGAATTAATAAAACCCGTGCCTCGCTTGTTCAGTATTATATCGCTGGTAGGTGGTCATTGACTTAATTTCATTGCAGGTGGACTTCATAATGGAAATTCTCTCCCGGAATGGGTTGAAAAAACAGATAAGAATTATTGATTTTGTTAAGATTCAATTGTTCTGCAGATATGGAGATATCCTAAGTAGTGGATAAGATTTGTGAGATGTGCTCTTTTAACGCAACCGAAATCATTTGGCATTTTTCTCCAGGTGTGTATGGTCATAAAAAACCTACTATCATGTTAATATATTTTTGTCTTGTAATATTTAGCTCGTCACTCTGGACTCCAGATTTGATTTCTGATTGTTCTGCTTTCAGCTACCTCTAGTACAGTTGGAAAATTCTTTGAACAGAACTCCGGCTCTGAAAGATCCACTGATTGCACATGCAAGCCAATCACACATTAAAACTTCACTCCCAAGGTAATTAAAAACAATATCCCGTACTTGTTTATTAAATCTGTCACGGAGACTTAATTGCTGCAGTTTCATCAGGTCTGTGTTAGTAGTCCTAGGATTAGCACCAGATGCTCAAAGATCTGCTCAGAATCAACTGCCTAATTCCAAGCCTGTAGAAATCGGTAAGGTGGATGTTTCTCAATCGGGCTATTTGGCTATTTTACTTTATGTGTGACCATGCAGAGTGGGTTGATTCTGGGCAATTTGGCTATTTGACATTATTTATGAACATCCGGAGTGGGTTAATTCCGGGCTATTTGGTTATTTTACATTATGTGTGACCATCTGGAATGGGTTGATTCTGGGCTATATGGCTATTTGACATTATGTATGAACATCCTGAGTGGGTTGATTCCGGGCTATTTGGCTATTTGACATTATGTGTGACCATCCGGAATGTGTTGATTCCGGGCTATTTGGCTATTTGAGATTATATTGTCATTATGGTCTTCAGAATTCTTAAAATACATTTTTATGCATGTTACTAGGGTAAAACGAGGCGAGTGAGTGATGAGTGGAAGAATATGTTGGAATCATACTCAATGCAACCATGCAGTGCTGCTATAAGGCAGTATTGTTCTTGGCTCGACATTAGAGTTAGGTAGAACCCCATCTATGATGAAGCTGTGATTATGAGGTTACTCAAATGCAGCCATGCAGTTTGGTTTTATAGCTGAACTATTCTTGGCGGGGCATTTTCGTAAAATAAAAATAGCTCTGAGATGACCTGGAATATAGCAGCAAGCCTCTAATGATGATTGCTTTTTTGGTACAACTAAAATGATGCAACCATGTTTTCTATTTTGAAACCATTTGGATGGTATCTTTGTGAGTTTTGTACAATCCAGTCCCTCGGTTAAATATTAGTGTGTCACAATCAGCTTCATTTTTTAATTTTTAGACAGTAACTTGGGTTTTTTAATGGAACACTTAACAGTATATATCATGAAATAAAAACACTGCTTACATTGCATTTAAAATGGGAGATTAACATCCCTATTTTACAAGGTTTCCCTATAAACAAGTATATGAAAACCAAAATGCATGTTTCCCCTAGAATAATCCATCTAGAAGTACAATCTTCAAAATATTTTCAAAATATTTTCAAATGATTTTTCTAAATCATTTCCATACTGATCAGCAAATCCAGTACCTTTTCAGTCCTTCCAATTGCAACTAGATACTACAAACTTTCCCTTACAGCTTCTGAGTCAACTATCAAGTTGTGTGGCGGAATACTAAATATTCTTAGTCTCTGTTTTCCCATATGTGGAAACTTGAATCCATTCTCTCCCATACACTTCATAATTTCAATCATGACATTTTGTAATGACAGGAAAATATCATCTAAAGTTTTGGGTCTTTATTATCAAAAACACCGACCACAACCCCCCAAAGTCTTTCTAGATTGTTACTAGGGTTTCTGTATTGCAAACTTTGTATGCAAGCAAAAAACCCCAGGTCGAGAATGTTTAAATCAGGTGATTTTGGTGGCTGACACGCTAACTTGATCCTAAACCCATCTGAATTGGATGCTGCAAAGAAATATGGGTCATTAGATAAGATATGTGAGCTAGCATTGTCCTACCGAATGGAAATTATTTTACTAGCCCAAGGTGGCTACTCAACCTTGATGGCTGGAATTAGTTCATAAACTAGCTTCTTCCTAATTCATTCACAGTTAATAGTTTTGTTGGAGTCAGAGCCATTGTTCCCCTAGGCTTATTTATACTACTTTCTTCATCCCAGGGATATGTGCAGTGAGAGAATTTTGTGCTTAAAATTTTGGGTGGGCCAGAGGCATTAAATGGCTTGGACCGATAAATTTTTTACAGCTGAGTAATCGAAATGATGGAGGTAAAAATTTCCCTCCTTTCACTAATACATCTTTCCCTCCTTTTCATACACAGAACTAGCGCCAATGTTCAACATTTACAACACTGTTCATCCAAAATTCAGCAATAAAAAAATCAAAGAAACCCAAAAGTTGAACTCATAAATACAGATCTACGAACTGCCATTCTAACTACAGAAAAAACATCCAAAGAAATGTCCTAAACAGTTTTTCTTCATCCCCAAACCCGAACCCCAAAACCCAGAAGTTGTTGGGTTTATTGGGGGAACCCTCAGCTAGAAATATCAATTCAACGAGCCCTTCAAAACTCCTTAAGGAGTTGGTTGCTCTCAGATTTCTTGCATCTTCCCATCATCCTCAAGTTTTTTTCCTAGAGGAAATGCGGGACAAAAACCTCACAAATGAAGAGAGGAAACACTCGGGGGAGTACTTGCTGGAGATCCACAGGGGGGAAGATTCCTCCAGGGAAGAGGATTGAGACATCAGCTAAGTTTAGTTGCAATTTGCGAATAGTGAGCACCATATGGTCAAGGGTTCGAGTTCAGTTGGCTACTGGCTAGCCACTTAATGTGCGCCATCAAATGTATGGCCGGACTCCGGCCAACAAGAAAACCGTTGACCTTGATGTCCTAAGGTCAATACCTTCCCACAAAAGAACAACAACCAGGGCACAACAACATGGTTAAATATGGGGAAAAACAGTGTGCAAAGGGCAGTGGCGGTGAAGATAATCCGCAGCCACACAAACAACATCAAACCTAGCCTCACTGTCTAGAACATGTGAGCCCAGGTAATATTCTCTCTTTCTAAGCTAGATGCAAATCTCATGTTCAAACCCATGGACAATGCCATTCACATTGACAGAAAAATGGTTCTACCTTAGTCAGCCGACCGTAAGATATTTTCTAGCACCCGGTGAACCCGAGTCATACCGCACATGTAAACACAAGTCTCACATACCTAAGCTAATGTTCTTGTGTGCCGTGTGTAGGCCTATATACGGGGAAGAAGGGTAAGTCATGTTTGATGGAAAAATAGGAATGTTCCCCTTTGTTGAAGAACGAGTTACAAAAAATAAGAGCAAGAACCAATCTGCAGGTACGGTGGAACAGGTTCATGTCCCTAAAATTGCAAGAGATATCACTAGAGCAATAATTCTGAATGAGGTACTACCACCAATCAAAGAAAAGTGGCCACAATACATGAGCAAGAAAATTTACATCCAACAAGACAATGTCACACCATATATCAAAAACTGGGATCCAGATTTCAGAGCTTTTGCAGACTCAGATGACATATCAATCTAGTAAGTCAACCATCCAATTCCCCAGATTTAAATATTTTGGATCTCAACTCTATTCAGACACTACAACAAGAGAATCCTTCAAGAAATGTTCCCAAATTATTTTCAGCAGTAAGGTCACCATTCGAAAGGGAGGATGTCATGACTCTAAACAAAGTTTTCATAACACATCAGCAAGCAATGATGGAGATCATGAAGGTGAAAGGGTCAAATAACTATAAGATGCCGCACATGAACAAAGTCCGGTTAATAAGGGAAGGTAGGTTACCGAGGCTACTACAAGCTCATGAAGAAGTTGTCAGGGCCAGCATAGAGCATGTAATCAGTTAATGGGTAACACATGTAAGCATTGTACCTCTAATGCAAATTCTACGTTATGGGATATGAGTTAATATGAACTCATTTTAGGGGTTGGCTAAGTGGAAAATTTTTCAAGCCCGAAACACTCCCTTTTGGTGTGTTAGAGATGTTCCAAGCCAACCCCGCTTCCAACTGTACGTTGTCATATTGAATGGATGAAGGTTAATGTAAGCAACAAATGTCACAGAATAGATCACATGCATTAACCAGCATAGTAGAGACCAACAACTAGCACAACAAAGCATCACCATCACAAATAAGCATAGCAGAGACCACCAACTAGCATTGAAAAGACCACCATCCTAAACCATGAATACATATAAGTATGACATAGACTACCATCAGGAACCGAATATGAAACCGATGATAAGCCGACAACTAAAGCAAAAAAATTACTAGTGCTAGGCCGAGAGGTAGAGCCAGAAGAAAATTAGCATCACAAACAAGGGCATGAAACCAAGGCAGAGGAGATGCATAGACTAGTTAAAAAGAGATTAACACATAGACCAGCAGCAAGAACCCGATAAAAAAATGAGCCAATAAGTAAGTCGAGAAGTAAAGCTAAGAAAATAATAACCATTCTTAAACCAGAGCCATTCCTAAATCAACATCGTCGAACAAGAGCCACTCATAAACCAGCAAAAAGAAGAAGATCATCACGAAAATAGATTGTAACATAGTAATAGGTAGTTCAGAGAAGATGCACAGACCAGTAAAAATAGATTGTAACATAGCATGGATATTTTCACATGGACATTCTTATTGATATGGGACCTGGAAAAATTGTTCCCAGGCAACCGAAAACTGTAGATCCACAGCTTTAAGGGTTATTGCAAAAAGGAGACGGTCAGTATCAGAAAAAATAAACACTTATGCGCTGGTATGCTGTGGGGAAAAAATAAGCTCTTACCAACATAGCATGAGAGGAATAAAACCCAACGAATCCATCCAACCAATCCAAAATGACAAAACCAAGAATTAACATTAATACAATCTACATAACATCAAATCCATACTTGTAGAAAAGGGAAGATGAATGAAATCAGTTGGCGAGGCTAACTTATCTTCGTCCCTTGGAAGAAGAACAAGTCAATCTTGCCTTCTTCTCTAGCCTTCTCATCACCTTATTTCCTGATAACCAGGAACACACACATACAACATTGCGTTATTGCCCTTGCAAGTGTCGTCAGAGTGACTCGAGTTGTCAGAGGCTTCATCTGGGTTCGTCAAGGTGGTGGTTGACGTCTGTTGTCCACGTTTCTCACTGTCAATGTCAGGGTCACCATCATCCACCGGTGAGCGTGACTCATTGGGGGCCAAAACTTCTGAGGCATGTTCGGTGACATGAGCTGGTTTCCCGCTCTCGTTATCATCCGAATTATGGCAAGGTTTGCGTCTTCGACCCAGATCTAGCCGATGTCGGTGGACTGAGTCATTGACAACCACATGCTCATCATTTTCAGTGTTAGCCCTCAACTGTGAGGTGGCATCATCCTCCTCGGTTTCTAGCACGAATTCCGATGGACTGTAAGTATCTAAAACGAACAAATGGAGCATCTCCGACACGATTGGCCGGAAGATGTGCTCAGCGACGACATGTACGTTTGGGCACAAAGCTTTCTAGATGATGAGGAGGCGAGATGAGCAACTGGGGCTAGTGGGAAGATGCTAGTTCCGACAAAATTAGATCTAGGGTTTTCAGGGAAGAAGAAGAGGAACGCAGACAGAGAGAGGAGGAATGCAGAGGGTTGAATGAAAAGTGAATATAAAGTGGATGAAAAGTGAAAATATAGTGAATGCGGGTCAACTTCCAACGGTTGAATAAAGCATCAGGGGACAGTAACATGTGAATAGGAGTGCTCAAGGCAATCCAATTGGAGGAATTGGGCGGTGGAAACAATAAATTCCAGTCCAACCGTTCCAGTTTTTAATCTGAATGGGTATTCAAAATTTAAACACATTAATTTGGTGAATGATTAATGGTAGTTTAGTGACATGAATGCTAGTTTTCTTTGTTATTTGTGTTTTTTAGTAAGGGTAAAAATGTAAGTTCAGATATTAATTATGACAAAAAAATGGTAAATTTTGAGAGAGTGCAGATTCCCATGGGATAACCCCAAAAGGAAAGAGTGCAGATTTGGATGAGACGAAGGGAGTATTATTCTTAGCTGCTTTATATTCAACATATAAGAACACCCCTATTTTTCCATAAAACACAACATAGCCTAGTGGATCTATAAATGGTTGACATACAACACATGGAAACATTAAATTCAGAATGTAATACTTGTTTGGTGTAGCTCTATATGGTTCTGGCTTATTAGGGGATAGTAGATACCTGGTTATTGCCTCTGTTAAATAGAATCATTTCTCGTCGATTTGGATTGTGTTGTGCATGTATTTGGAGTGCATGTTGCATTCAACCTTGGAAAGACACCATTCCAACCTTTGAGTTTTGCATTCCAGAGTTAGGCATGGATGGACTTCATTTGTATGGATATTTATGGTTTTTATCATCATAGCCCTATGTATCGTGCTCTTGCTGACGTACATCCCTATTGCTCAATGACAATGCCATTAACGCTTCTAGGTCAATGAGTTTTTTGTTTGCAGATGCATTGTCATGACGCCTACACCTTGCATTGACAACTTCACCATTCCGCATCTGCTCCTTCACCCTAGCCCAGATTAAACTCATAGTTCGGAGTGAAACACCCCATCTGGCTACTGCTTCATCTCTTTTGCCCTTGCGAATTTTACC
>JAUOBV010265801.1:0-11361 GCA_032360425.1 Rubia occidens
AACAAAGGTAAACAACTTATCTGCCTCCGACATGTCGTTCATGTCCAACATGTGTGAAGTGAAGGCCATCACATAGTCTCGCACTGAACCTGTTTGCTTGAGTTTGTCCAGTGCCTCGCGAGCAACCAACACAGGATTGGTAAGCATGAACTGGGCATTCAGTGCCTCTTTTAAATCGCCCCACATGGAAATTGGGGTTGCTACTCCGTCCATACACCGGGTTCTCCACCAGAGCTTCGCGTCCCCAACCAGGTACATACTCGCGACATTCAGTTGTTGGCCCGCAGATATCTTCGTGGTCCTGAAATAATTCTTGATATCCCACACGAAGTTCTTCACGTCTTTGGAACTCCTGTTTCCATTAACACACTTCGGTTCATGGACTTTGAAACATCGACCCTTTCTGGGCCAGGACCAGTGACATGACTATTAACAATGGCTTACTTGAGTAGCTTCACCTCTACCGCCAAACTGGTCCAAAGAGGATCTTCTTCATTGCTATTCTCTTCACTATCTTCCCCTTGGCACTTTTACCCTTGATGTGGAGATTAAGGGACTCCACATCGTGGCAAAGTGCATCTAGTTCCACCGTTATCTCCTTTGAGAATGAACTAGGCAAATATGTGACTTGCTTCTCTATGGCTGCATAATTTACATCCAATTTGACAAGAGCCTCCTCCATCTTGGCCGTCGTGGTCTTGAGATGATTGTTCTCGGCTTGCAAAACCTTGATCTTTTCGCTGCTTGTCGTTGACATGGTTCACGGTCGTAGCCAAACTGTTGCTCTGATACCAACATGTTAGACCTTTACTCATGGCCTAAACTCTGGTTCTGATTTAACCAACGATCCGTGAGGGAACAAGGCTTCACACGTTGTAAGCTAACAAAGAACACTCAAATTTACGGAGCCAACTCCAACCTTTATCTTTATTGATCAAAGGAAAGTTCTTCGATTGGCAAACCATACCACCAGAACATGGATGGTCTTTGCTCTAACCAGGAGTATTTATAGGCAACCATACACTTGGTGGTTAACACCCCTAACCGCCTAAAGGGAAGCAACTCTTCAGGTAGTTCCTAATAACTACCCGGCGGTTACACCTAAACATGAGTTTCTCCACATTTTTAGGGCCAGCTAGCTCTCTTCCAAGCGCCAGCTCCCTTCAAGGCTTAACCCAAAACAATGAATCTCTTGGCCATAAGGTTTTCATCCCACCCGAGTAACTTTCGTTCTATCTTCGAACCGATGCATCTCTTGGGACATGGAACCCAAAACCTTGCAACTAAGCCATCTTGGATCAACTCGCCTTCCTCAGGTTATCCCTCACCTTATCGTAGGTAACTCGCACCGTTTCATGCCTTTTTCGTCCTTTGCCTTCATCCTCCCAATCGATAGGCCAAAGCCACCATCCAAGTCTTGCCTAGAAACACTTAGTCCCGGACCAAGGTTCAACCGACCAGCTCTCACAAAGTAGGCATCTCTACACCCTTGTCTGAACTATAGCTCAAGAAAATTAGTTCGGTAAATCGTGAAAAAATAAGGGCGTAACACTTGGGGTACTGCTTATCTGAGATTAAGGCGTTTAGAATTATTTATTATGGTCAAAATTACTACTTCCTATTATCTGGACAGATGAGTTTGGAAATTTCTGAAACCCAGAAATGTTGCCAAGTGTTCTATCTTGATTTCTACGGTTATTAGTCCAAGTATACAGGTTACCAACTGTGCTAAGCTCATTTAGATATTCCTGATCAGGAAGGTATCAAATTTAATAGAGTTGAAACTCGAACTATTATAGCGTTGAAATCTCCAGTCAAGATGCAAGGATCAGTGATATTTTCAATTTTATCTTCTAAGTCCCTATAAAGTTCCAGTCTAAGTGCTCTATCATGAGGCCCATAAGCTGCTATAACTTAGAAGGTAGACCCCGAGTGAGCATGTATTAGCTAAAATTGTAAAAACTTTCATGTTTATGCATTAATGTGGTACTGAAAGAGTTTCTAGTAAATACCCAAATATGACTATCATCTTCAAATCCTAACGGATTTTTAAAATCATTTAATTTAATGATGTCCTGCTTAGGCTCAATCATGATAAGTATGTACAATTTATGTGAGTAGATCATCTTTTTAACCTAATCAGTCCCTTAAGGATACCCCTAATGTTCCAGTTAAAGTTTTACATCATTAGGAAACTAAATTTTCTTTTTGGCACCCGTCATAATCAAATTTGGAGAAGTAAAGAATTTCCTATCAGTTAAAAGGGAGACATAGGTACCTGTATTACCTGGGATATTGTCCAGTTCAGTGCGTTCCAGAACCTTATCATGTTGTCCGCGGTATTCCCTGTCCTCAAATTGTGGTGCCTGATTGTCTTTATCCCTCGTAAAATCTTGTGGGGACTCCTGTGCAAGATCACTTATCTCCTGGTCCTTGGTGCTTCTTGGATATGTTGTGTCTGAGTAGACTGGGCTGTCTGGGGAGTAATCTGTTCCTCTTGAGAGTATGAGATGGTTGTTACATCCTTTTGGAGGAAAGCTGAGAATCTGTTACGGAATTGCTTGAGTTCTTTGGCGTAGAAAATAAGGGTAATAATGTGTGATTTTATATGTGCTCCGGGATACATTATATAGAGGGACAAACACCTTTACAAAAAAGGAAAAGGAAAAGGAAAAGGAATCTAAGTCTAATTACAATTACAAGTAATATTCACATTATATTAATAATTCCTTTAATACTTCTCCTCAAGTTGGAGCATGTGGATAAAAAATGCCAAACTTGCAAAGTAGAAAATGAAACTGAGTTCGTCCGAGAGCTTTGATGAACAAATCCGCAGGTTGGTCAATCGTGCGAGTATGATGAGTAACAAGATTGCAGACTGGACAAGATCGCAGACGAATTGACAATCAACCTCTATATGCTTAGTACGTTCATGGAACATTGGATTCCCCGCAATGTGAAGAGCAGATTGACTATCACAGAATAGTCGCATATGAGTATAATGTACAACACCTAAGTCACGAGTAATGACTTAAGCCACAAAAACTCACAACAGGCAACAACCATAGAACGATACTCCGCTTCAGCAGAAGAACGAGAAACTATAGGTTGCTTCTTGGTCTTCCATGAAACCAGAGAATTACCAATAGTCACAAAGTACCCAGAAAGAGAATGTTGTGTAATTGGACAAGTAGCCCAATCAGAATCACAATAAGCAGTCAACTGTAATGAACTACATGAAGAGAGAAATAAATCTTGACCATGATGACTCTTCAAGTAGTACAGGACACGAATTGCAGCTTGCCAGTGATGAACACAAGGAGACTTCATAAACTGAGCAAGAGCATGAACATAATAACTCAACTCAATACGAGTAATAGTCAAGTAAATAAGGCGACCCACCAGGTGCCGATACTGCTCAGGATCATCATTAAGAGTGCCTTCAACTTTCACAAGATCATGCTGTTGCTCCATAGTCGGTTTAGAAGCTGATAAACCTATATCAGATATGATATCTAGGGCATATTTCCTTTGTGAAAGAAACATCCCATCCGGTCTTCTAGCAATCTCTTTACCCAAGAAATACTTAAGTGTACCAAGATCCTTCATATGAAAACAAGAACTCACGTATTTCTTGAATTCAGAGATGAGTGACGAAGAACTACCAGCAATGACCAAATCATCCACATAGACGAGCACATGCAAAGAAACTGAGCCACGTGTATAAAAAATAGTAATATGCTTTACTCTGAACAAAACCAAATGCACGTAAAACCCTAGCTCACTTTGCAAACCAATTGTGAGGAGTCTGGCGAAGACCAGAGAGAGATTTCTGAAGGCGATAAACTTTACTAAGAGGCGCAGGGTAGCCCGGTGGAGGTCGCATATATACCTCCTCATGTAAATAACTATGGAGGAAAGAATTATGCACATCCATCTAGTGAAGTTCCCAACCACGAATGACTGCAACTGATAAAACAGACGAACCGAACTCATTTTTGCAACAGGAGCAAATGTTTCAGTATAGTCAATAGAAGTAGAAACTGTAGCAATTGTCGAAACTGACTGCGAAGCCAATAAACCCCTCTACTGTTCACCTACGCCAATCACAGTCCTCGTACTGATTTTCTGTAAAAATGCAATGATTTTCAGTAAACAAAGATGGACATTTTAAGGCAAACAACAATCTAGAGCACGATAATAAGTTGCATCATAGTGTAGGTACATAAAGCACATGAGTAAGAGTGGTATCTCCAAAGTGCAAAGAACCATATTGTGCAGCAGATGATAAAGACCTATCAGGCAGTAAAATATTAATAGAATATGTAGCGGCAGTAATGTCAATCAGAGAATCTTTGTCACCCGTCATGTGATATGAGGGTCCCGAATCGAGAATGCAAGGTAATGTAGGCTTACCTGACTCATGGTCAGAAGGGTAATTTAATTGATTAAATAAATTAAGGGCCGCACTCCATTGATCGTCAGACGGAGAAGGGTCGAAATCTTATCGAACAGGGAAAAAAGCCATAACACAAATTATTTATTTACTTATAAATAAATAATAAGTAAATAAATAAATTGCGGATGAATAGTAGTAGTAGCACATGGACTTGATTGGAGTACTTGGAACGGAGGCACGGCTTATTCCTTTTCTGCAGCGGCAGACTATGGAGAGAGCAATGGTGTGAACTGGGGACTCAGGCAGCACAGAGTTTCCATCTATCAAGTGTGTTTCAGTTGCTCAAGGACAACAAGATTTGGAAGATAAAATTTTTCGATTCGGATCCTTGGACCGTCAACTCCATATGTGCCTCGATTCGGATGCTCGAAATCCTTTTTTTTTAAAGAAAAATGGCTCGGATCGGCTGTGCGTGGAGGTCAAATGCGGACGACGGTAAAAAAAATTGGGATGGAAAATTTAGGGCATTACCTTTCAGGAATTTAGTCTCTGATACCATGTAGAATATACGAGGTAATTATTGTGTGTTTGTATTCATACTTGTGGTACATTATATAGAAGTACAAAATACCTAAATTCAAATAGAAAAGAAATTCTAATCTAATTACAATTACATATATTACTATTCCTTAATACCCTCGTTTCTTTTAGAATTATGTATCTACTTCCAAATAAGGAGAAGGTTTGTTATAGACGGACTAATGTTTTGAGCAATCACCGGAATTTTACTTTCAATCATTTTTAGAGTCAAGCTAAAATTATTTATACATTGAAATATATTTAATTTTTTAAAGTTATAAAAATCTCGATACAATAACCAAAAACAAAAATTATAAATAACTCCACTAACTACATCAATTATAATATGATCCATTTAATGGTTAGTCGGTGTAAAAAAAGATTTTATTTTATTGCAGCAGTTATAAGCATTAATTTATTAAATGTGTTTTTTCTGCTAATAAAATTCGTAAAAATGATTAATAACATAGGTCACATAACCTTACAACACCTATTAACTAAATGTAGGAGAAACGCATACTAAATGTGCAAAAAGAGTCGAAACATTAGTCTAAGACAAAGTTTTGTGTGAGACCGTGTTACAGCGAGATTAAGGATTAATGTGAAATATTATGAAGGTTAATTAGAGATGAGCTTTTATGATATGAATCTCCTTGCTAAAATTCTGAATTGCTGAATTTTAGATTTTTGACAAAATGAGAGATCTCGCTAAACCCTAGTATGTCGCACGAATTGATCCAAGATTAACACTCGGGATCTTGTCAATTCGAAATTTATGAAGCTAACTTGGCCGTATGATTAATTTACAAATCAAATGGTATTGATATTTAATCAACCCGCAAGCAACAATGAAGATACTCGCAACCAATGAGTATAACTCAAAAATTCTGAATATATGATTAATAAAAAGGTAAGAATAAACTCGGCCAACCCCATCTAATTACCTTATCTAATCTTACCAAATCTAATTCTAATCAGAATAAAACTCCATATTTTTGAAACCCTAATTGACTGGGTCGAAAATAATAGACCTTCAAAAGCCCATGTGGCCGAGCCATAGAATAAATAAAATACTTTTACAATAGTATACAAAGATCACACTACCTTGTTAAAAACCCGGTGGGAAAAAAGAGTATAGTGTTCTTCACGATGTTTTCACTTAATCAACAAGTTTGAATAATTAATCCAAGCCCTAGCCGATTTAGTCTTGAGTTTTTGATCATGAAGTTGATCAATCAAAGCATTCAATGCCGCATCTCTAAGTTTCGTTCTTGACCTTGTCATCGGTCCAACCATGTCACTTAGAGGATGACGAACATAACCCTTGAATGTTCGATCAATTCATGGAATGTCTTTATTTATGGTGGTAGTCGTCTTGGCAATCTCCATTATTCCCTTCGTGAAAGGTTTCGCCCTTGAACCTCAACCGTCTTCAAAGGTAAATGGAGATAAATCAGCAACATTGAAAATAGTACTCACACCATAATCGCCTAGTAGATCAATCTTGTAAGAATTATCATTCACACGCGCCAACACTTTAAAAGGACCATCACCACGTGGACTTAGTGTAGATTTTTGACCATTCGAAAACCTCTCCTTCCGCAAATGCAACCAAACCCAATCGCCCTCTTGAAACCGCATAGGTTAGCGACCTTGATTGGATATGTCAGCATTCTGAGCATTTGTCCTTTCCATCTTCAATCACACCTTCTCTTGTAATCGCATTACAAAATCAGTCTTCTTATCTTCGTCCAAATTTGCACTTGTTTAAAATTCAAAGGAATTAAATCAAGTGGTGTATTTGGTAAAAATCCATAAACAATCTCAAATGGAGGTAAAGAAGTATTGGAATAAATAGTGAGATTATAAGCAAACTCTTCAATTGGAATGCGCGCTTCCCGATTCTTCAAAATTTTATGAACAAGGGAACGCAGAAGAGCCCCTAAAGTGCGATTGGTGACCTCTTTCTGTCTATCAGTTTGCAGATGACATGCTGTAGAAAATAGCAATTCGTCCCTAACTTGCTCCATAAGGTGTTCCAGAAGCAGGACAAAAAATTAACATCTCTATCTGATACTATGGACGTAAGAATCCTATGTAATCAGACTACTTCCTCTGAAAATAAATTCGCAACATGTTTTGCATCATCTGTCTTTCTACAAGGAATAAAATGTCCCATCTTTGAAAATCGATCAACAGCCACACAGATAGAATCATTACCTGATTGGGATCTTGGTAATCTGAGAACAAAATCCATAGACATATCAACCCAAGGATGTGTAGGAACTGGTGAAGGAGTATATAAATCGTGAGGCTTATAATTCCTACAATATAATTCCTACAAATCCTATCAACAGAAAGTGCCATTTTCATCCAGAAAAAGTGTTCTCGCAACAAATTATAAGATTTTAGTGCACCAAAATGTCCCATTAAACCACCCGAATGAGCTTCTCGAACAAGTAATTCACGCACAGAACATTGAGGAACACATAACCTATTATCACGAAATAAAAACAATTATGCCGGAAAAATGTCTCATAGCCACCATGTTCATAAGCAGCAGAGACAGATGAAAAATCAAGATCAGTAGCATATAAATCCTGCACGAAAGAAAACCCTAAAAGGACACATTTCAATCGTGTAAGTAAAACATGTCTACGACTCAAAGTATCAGCAACAACATTTTCTTTACCCTTCTTGTATCGCAACTCATAAGGAAAATATTCAATAAAACTATACCATTTAGCATGACGCTTATTCAACTTCATCTAACTTGTCAAATATTTCAACTACTCGTGATCACTATGAATAACAAATTACTTATGCAACAAATAATGTTGCTAAGTTTCTAATGTATGCACAATTGTATAGAATTCCATATCATACACAGAATAATTTAGAGCACCACCATTTAGCTTTTCACTAAAGTAAGCTATAGGTCGATTCTCTTGCATCAAAATAGCACTAATACCAACACCAGTGGCATCACAATGAATCTCAAAAGTACCATTAAAATCAAGTAAAGAAAGCACATGAGCATTACATAATTGTACTTTCAATTCATTAAATTCTTTCTCTTGATCATCACCCCAAACAAATTTCACATATTTTTTAATTAGTTCATTTAAAGGTGCAACAATAGATGAGAAATCACGAACAAAATTTCTATAAAAACTAGCTAAACCATGAAAAGAATGTACCTGATTGGCGTTGGTAGGTCTCGTCCAAGTCTTAATCAATTTTGGTTTCGTCAACTTTAATGCCCTCCTTAGAGACCACAAAACCGAGAAACACTACTTCCGTGGAACAAAAAGTACACTTCTTGATGTTTGCATACAAATTAGACTTACGGAGTGCAAGTAAAACTGATTTCACATGCTCAATATGCTCATCAGTCGACTTAGTATAGATCAAAATATCATCAAAGTAAACCACAACAAATCGACCAATAAACATTCTCAAGATAGATTCATCAACCACATAAAAGTACTATGTTCATTGGTTAATCCGAAAGGCATAACAATCTATTTATATAGCCCGAACTTAGTTTTAAATGCAGTTTTTAATTCTTCACCCTCCCTAATTCGAATATGATGATAAACCTGATTCAAATCAATTTTAGCATATATCACAGATCCATGCAAATCTTCAAGCATATCATCTAACCTAGGGATAGGATGGTGATAATCAATGGTTATCTTGTTAATAGAACGACAATCTATACACATTCGCCAAGTTTTATCTTTCTTAGGAACTAAAATGACAGGCACAACATAAGGACTTAAAGATTAACGCACGTAAACTTTTTGAAGTAAATCATCGGCTTGTCGTTGTAGTTCTTTTGTCTCCTCAAGGTTTGCCTTATAAACTAGCCAATTAGGTATAACCAAACCCGGAATCAAGTTAATCTAATGCTCAATGCCTCGCATTGGTGGTAAACTATGTGGTAAGTCATCCGAAAAGACATCCTCAAATTCCTACAACATTTCAACAAACCGTGGAGAAACATGCACAAGTATATCCTCATTGGAAAAATAACTCTCTTTAAAATGTAAAACTAAGACATGCGAATGATTAGAAATAGCACGATTCACATCCCAAATAGGTGCATAAAAATTCCATATTCAATTGGAAATTCATGTTTCATCATAAAAATTGATGGCAAGGGACTAAGATGTGAATATAAAACCTTTCGCGACTTTTTAGAATCACTCAAAATCTTACCTGATCTGGACTGACCACCCCCAAATTTTGGTAAATTTTTTAAGGGTTTTTACCACCATTTTTTTTCTCTCTTTTGGCCATTCACCTTCAAACCCCGGCTAGGGTTTTGGTCGGCCACAACTAGCTCAGTCGCAAACTTTTCTTTGATTGTCATGCGCCTTTAAGCCTCAATAACTTCTACCGGTGACAATGGATTCAATGTATACCTTGTTCTATCCTTAATCACAACAATTTTTTTAGTGTAACCATCATGTATAGATTTACGATCAAACTGCCATGGTTTGCCTAACAAGATATAACTAGATTCCATAGGTATAACATCAAATAAGAAAGAATCATGATATTTTCCGATCTTAAAGTTAATCATGCATTGTTTATTAACCCTAATATCTCCACTACCATTTAACCATATAAGTTCATAAGGTGACGAATGAGTAGTAACATGCAAACACAATGATTTAACAAGAATATTGGAAACAATATTAGCACAAGATCCTCCATCAATAATCAGTGAACGATTCTTATCTTTCACAAGGAAACGAGTATGAAAAATATTAATTCTTTGTACTTGGATTTCTACCATAAGAGAATTTAGAGCTCTCAATGATATGAAGTTACATTTTATTTCCAGACCTTGTTCACCTTGATCATATACGATGATCTCTTCATCTACCTGTTCTTCTCCACTCTCATAAAGAGGTGGCATATCAGGATATTCATCTTCTTCATCTCTTTCTTCAATGGTTTCTAACACTAGAGCATGGAGAGATAGGATATTCATCTTCTTCATCTCTTTCTTCAATGGTTTCTAACACTAGAGCATGGAGAGATAGGAGAGATAAGAACATGTCCTCTCTCCTTACAATGAAAACAAACATGAGTGTTAACTGAAACTGAATTTGATGAAGAGATAGGAAACTTACCTGAATTCCTCGAAGAATGTTGGTTTAAAGTTTGTGGCTCCGTTCTTCTATCAATGGAATTGTAAGTAGTATTGGAGTAGGATTGGACCGATCCTCGGCCTCTTATGGGCATATCTCTACCTCGGCCAAGGTTAGGGTTTCTGGAGCCAAACCCTAATCTTTGACTAGGAAATCCAAATTGTTGCTTCTTTGGTCGTAGTGCTCTCAACCAACCTTTATTTAATCAATAAATCATCCATAGAGATGTGATTTTGAAGCTTGACTTGCGTTTGAAGGTTTTCACGCAAGCCTTCAATGAATCGATTCTTGATGAATGTGTCTTCTTCTTTCATCCCGACCCTTCTCATGGTCAAATAGAGATCTTTCCAGTATTCATCAATTGTGCAATTTCCTTGCTTCATATTGGCCAGATAAGAATGTTGCTCCATCAAATAAGTAGGTGGAACATGATAATGGCGAAGCTCAATCTTCAATCTCTCCCAGGTGGAGATAGGTTTCTTCCCGACAAGTTGTTTCTTTTCTTTTACATTTTCCCACCATTTAGCTGCATAGTGAGTGAAGGAATATTGCACCACTTTAACTTTTTCTTTCTCCCAATAGTTGTTGAGTTCAAACAGATTCTCAATCTGTCGCTCCAAATCAAGATACTTAACTGGATTGTGTTGACCATCAAATCGAGAAATATTATACTTAAACCCCTTAATGTCTCAATCAGAGTCGAAATTAAACCTAAACTCAAACTGGCCCTTGTTCTCCTTTGGGAATAGTGATGTCTGTCATGGCAATGCCTTCTTGAAGATTCTCGGTGTGATCGCCTTTCCGATTCATTGGAATCTTTATCGGAACTACCATAACCTTGAAATCTGTGAACAAGTCCTTGAGGATTACCGTTCCTTGTCGTGGACTGGGGTGTGGGTGGCGCCAAGCTGCCAATTTTTCTCACCAATCTATGCACCTCACTCATGAGTGCATTCAATGTTACATCAAAGCAATCTAGATCAACATGTTCACTGGGTTTGACACGATATCGCTCCCAACTATCTGGGGCCTCATCTCATGGATGATCACCACACCTGCTATTGGATGTGTTTTTTAGTGGTAAATTGTTGGGATCGCCTACAAAAGGCGGGACAAATGGATTATCATCCGCCATCTATGCTAAGCTGCTAAGAAAATAAATGGTTAGTAATAAAAATCACACCCTCCCTTTGTTTGGTAAGGTCACTCATCAAGTGT
>JAUOBV010265908.1:0-11361 GCA_032360425.1 Rubia occidens
AGAATGTAGTTTCATATATGTTGGGGACCATTCAAACAATTTAGTCAAACTAAAAAATAGAATGAGTGAATAAAATTAAATGAATCTTGTCAAAAATGGGGAAAAAATGTCAATTAAAAGAAAACACACATTCATAGTAAGTGTTCCACAAATAACAAAACAAGGGAGTATTTATTTTTACTGAATTTAATTTGATTTATTAATTTTGAATTTAAGTTATACCTATTTAATTTATTTATTTTAAAACTAAAAGTGGGTAAGAAAATAAGTTGGGAAAGATAGAAAATTGTAAGTATTTTGAGTGACTAGAGTCTGACTTGTAGCACTGTACCAGATTGAACCAGATTGAATAGGACTCGGTCATATTTAACTACATTGAAACAGACTGTAGTAAATCTGGTTGAAATGAATTTGACTGAATTGGGCCGAACTGAACTAAACTGAGCAGGGGCAAAACAAGATTAGACTGAGTTGAATTGAACTGGTCAAACTGTATCTAGCTGAAATGACCTTAACTGAATGGCACGAACTGAACCAAGCATGGCTAAACAAGATTGGACCAAATTGAACCGGACTAAATTGAACCAAACTTAACTTAACTAAACTACAGTGAATTGAATTGAATTGAATTGAATTGTACTAAAGTGAACTTGACAATACGGAATCCATACTGAAACCAATAAGTAAAATCGCATACACCTCACCCAACCCTCGAACTCTAAAAAATGCAAAACACACTCTCACGCCACCCTTCCCTCCTCCTTCCCTTTGCAACAACGGCACGTCGTCGTAACCGGCCTTCCCCACCTAAACCTTTGCTCCAATCTTACCCACCTCCCATCCTTACCCACCTCAGACCCTAGTCACCCGTCCTCGACCTCCACAATTGTAGCCCATAATCAGGTTCGAAAGAATGTCACGAGAAAGGTGTGTAATGCTATAACTTTACAAGTGTAAAGTCATGATGAAAGGAAGGATGAAGTGCAGAGTGGTGATGAGAAAATTGATTTTATAAATGAAAGTGATTAGGAGAAATGATGATTAATGTCTGTATTATATTTAAAATTTTTGTTATAATTATATGCATATTATAATTTTACTAGAATTGTCATGTTAATGATGGCTGCCTACATCGTTGAATAAAAAATAAATCTTGGAGCTGAACTTATTTGTGTTGAATCCATTTATTTGATATGAAAATAAACTCAACTGAACATAAACCTTTACCTTTTTCTCTCTAAAAAAAGGGAACGAGACTAGAATATGTGATAATAGTGTTTAATATAAATGAGAGTTTTTGACGTCAAAGTTTTATGGTGTATATGATGTTGTTACGATGTGATAATGATGTACATGATGTTGTAATCACCCGTTAAGGTCTGTCGGGTGTACTATCATATATATATATTTGCTTTTATAGTATATGCTGATAAAGCCCTTTTTTTTTTACGAATGTGCTGATATAACCCTATCAATTTTCATAATGTGCTTGTATAACAATTTTCATAATGTGCTTATATAACCCTACCTGTTACAGTGGCGGTTCGACAGTGACTAAGGTATAATTGTCCACCAAATTCAACTTTAGGTCCGAGACCATTTTTGTCATTTTAGTGGGGATCAAAACTCGCAAAAACACTGTCAACGTCGGAATGTCCACCAGAAGATTATATTGGCATTTTCATCAACTAGGTAGGGTTATTTTTGAAATTTCAATTATATGAGGTTTATATTGACACTTAGTTAACTATATAGAGTTATATTTATATACTTCCCTTTAGTTATTTATTTTTTTAGAGAAAATTGATTTTATAACTCTACATACTTTACACAAGTGTCAATCTAAATTTTTGATAATTGAAAGTGCTAATATATCCCTAGATAGTTGGTGTAGGTGCAAACTTATCCATTTCGGAAATCTTGTTCGGAATTTGGTAGAATGACTATTTTACCCCTTTGAAAAAAATATAAAAAACAGACACATGTAGAAATTACACTTATATCTTCTTCATTTCTTTCTCCTTCTCTGACATCTGCTTCTCGCTATTTCCTTTCATTCTACCATCTCCTTGTCGCCATTTCCTTCTTACCATTCCTTTCTTTGAATCCGCCCTAACTTCACCTGCTCCCAATTCCACCACCATAATGCCGCCCAGAGCCCACCCAAAACAACCTCACCCACATGGCCCCGTAGCCACTCGCCTGCATCACCTAGCTCGCCGGGCTGCGGCGGCTCCGCCTCCTCGCGGATCGAGTACCACTAGCGGAGGTGAGCAAAGATTTGCAGGTAACCACCATGAAAGTAATCACAATTGTGTCTCTGATAATCGTTGAAAGTTGATGAGTGGAGGAGGGTTGCCAATTTTGTCTAGTCTCTGTGATCGCCTCAGTTTTCTCTAGTTTAGACCGTTGGTTCGCTCGAGTGGAGAAGGGTAGGGGTGATGACAGGGGGTGGTTGGTGGAGGTAGTGGGGGTTGGAGGAACGAGCAGTGTTAGGGTTTAGATCGAGAACGACCTGTGCTAGGAACGAGGTAGTGGTAGCGGGGATCAGAGTGGTGGCGGAGCTAGCTGGGTGGTGATGGTGACGGGCCGAGGTGGCTAGAGGGGGTGGGATTGGTGGAGGCTGGAGGCGGTGGTGGTGGCGGGCCAGGGATGGCTGGAGCCAGTGGATAGGGTGGTTAAGGGTGGAGGCGTGCAGTGGCGATGGGTGGCTGGAGGTGGTGGTGGTGGCCTAGCAGGGGAGGTGGTAAGTGAGGTCAAAATCGTCCTGATACTTATAGATTTTAGGTTAAAGAACATTTTAGTCATTTAATCTTTGGTCAGCGTCAATCAATGTTGGAAATAGTGTCTTAGAATTATATTAGCATTTATGTCAATTAATTAAAGTAATTTTCGCACTAAAAAATATTTTAGAGTTATATTTATATCTACTCGAATAGATAGAGTTATATTGGTATGTATCAAAAAAATTAATGATGAAAAGAAATCTCGTTTACTTTGTGTCTTTTTCTTTACTTCGGCCAGTGGCCCCATTCAGCTAATAAATGTCCCAGCTTCCCCCATTTCCTAGTAGATTCCGCTTGGTTGCCTCAAAAATTCACTTAAATAATTCCTTAGCAAATGCTGCCAACAATTAACAATATCAGCTATTTATGCACAATCAAGGTTGATTTCGTCTACAAATATGGGACAAAACGAGGGTGTAAAGAATATAATTCATGTAGGCGAATGCTAATTTTTAGGTGTTTTTTTACTATCTAAGATTTTATTTTAAATATTAAAAGAAGTTTCTTTACCTCGCTTGTGCTTTAGCAAATGTAATTAGTTTAAACCAATACTCCAAATAAATACTCTAAACAATTAAGTAACAGAGTCTAAACTCAAGCATTATTTCGTAGTTAGTTTTTGCTATAAATTAGAGGCACAACTTTCATTACATTTTAAACAAATAGTTAGGGTTCAGCCAGAAAACAATTTCGTATTGAGGAAGAATCAAGATTGGAGAATAATATCATAGAATGTTACATGGAAATCATAGAATGGGTACTGAGCATATATCATGCTCTGAGGCCAACGCATGTACAACTGTACAACCCAATCATGTATCAACACGCTGAAATGACAAAATCAGAAAAGGAAACAAAAAATGAAACAAAGGCATAGGTAAAGTACTAAATTGAACGATGTCGTTTAGTCTCTCCTGCCAAGACTGCTTCTCCTTCATAATACCATGTTGCAACTTCATTGTCATTGATGGTAGATTGAATTAGGTTACTCTTCAGCTCCCCCTCGATCTGGACAGGAGAGAAAAATCGAAAGTGCATATTTACAAGGTTAAGATGAAACGCTCAAGCTGGGAGTATTTTAATGAAAATATCTACAAGCTCCAAGCAAGATGACACCTTAGTGGGAAGTAAGAAACCCGCCAAATAATATCCATGAACTAAGTGGCAGTTAATTTCCAAGTGCTTGGTGCGTTCATGAAAAACTGGATTGGCTGATATGTAGATGGCGATCCGATTGTCACATCAGAGTGGAAGAGGAAATTGAAGAAGGACGTAAAGATCAGATGTCAAGAATCTGATCCACTTGAGTTCACAAGCCGTCATAGACGTACTCCGATATTCAGACTCTGCAGAAGACTTTGAAATTGTAGATTGTTTCTTATATTTCCAAGAAATGAGAGAATTTCCAAAGAGAATAGCAAAACCAGTAACGGACATTCTGGAATCCGTGCACTTGCTCCAATTGGCATCGCAATAAGCAGTGATGTTGGAATGAGAAGTGGCCGGATAAAAAAGACCATGTGATGGACAAGATCTAAGATAACTGACCACGAGAAGAGCATCATAGAGATGGTGAGCAGTGGGTGATTGTACAAATTGAGAAAATTGGTGAACTGAGTAGGTAATATCCCGTCCGGTGAAACTGAGATAGAGAAGTAAGCCAATAAGTCAAAAAAATACGCTGGGATAAGGGAGAATTGAAAACGAGTCATCATCTCTTCAGGTGAGAAGTGAAGGTGTAGAACTAGAGGAAGATTGTCGCAGCCCACAATCTTGAATGATGTCCAAGATATACTTGGTCTGACTAAGAAAAATATCTCCAGGAAAGCAAGCCAGTTCAATGCCTAGAAAGAACCTTGCATCTTGAAGATATATAATAGTAAATGTTGCATGAAGAGGGTTCTTAACATGAGCAATGTCTCCCGAGGAGTCTCCCAAGCACACCATCTACATAGACTACACCAGCTAGAAAATGTTGTGAAGTAATCCTGTAAAAGAGGCAGTAATCATGGGGTGATTGAGAGAAACCAAGGGAGGGTAGGTGATCTGGAAACCTCTTGTTTCATTTCCTAGAGGCTTGCTTAAGATCGTGAGTACTTTTCTTCAACCTGCAAACAAGGTCAAGTGAAAGCAATGAATAACCGGGTGGGGGGCTCATATGCACAATCTCATTAAGAGTTCCATGAAGAAAAGCATTGCAAATGTCGATCTGATGTATGGACAAAGACTTGGATGCTGCAAGGGTAGTATAAAACGAATAGTGAAAGTTTTGGCCACTGGAGAAAATAGTTCAAAGAAATCAATGCCCTCCAGCTGACTGAACCCCTTAGCAACCAATCTAGATATGTGTCTAGTATTGGATCCATCAGGGTCACACTTGAATTTGTAAGGCTCTGATTGGTAGAGCTATGTTTATAAGCAAAACTGACTTATTTTGAAAGCAATGGGAGACCAGCTTCTGCCTTTCCCTCCAAAAAATAGCATCTGCTTTCAAAATAGGTTTTTTTTGCACTTTACCAAACACATAAAAGTGATTTGCTTATAAGCACAACAGCTTTAAAGCTCTGCCAAACAGAGCCTAAACCCATTTGGATCCAACTGTTTTTCCCTGCAAATAATGAGGAATACTGACATACTGATGAATCTGTGTTGCCTTCCCACCATTTCTGGTATCCGTGGAGCTTGAAATAGGTATCCTTTAAGTGTCCAAGGGCTCCACAATGATCACACTTGAGATATGGAAGTTTAATTGTCCTTTTTGCAGTATCTTCTCTACCAGTGCCAACTGACATGCCATAACTCTCCCTCTAATGAGGATAAGTTCCTCTCACTGGACTAAAACCTTTAACAGCCAAAGTAGAATTTCTCTAAACATCCTGGTGTTCATCATGGACAATGTTCCTTTTCCCCAACTTTAGTAATCATTGAGTGTGCTTTAGAAACAGATGGTAACGAATCCATAACAAGAATCTGGTTGCCAACACATACATATTTTGAATTAAAACCTATCAGAAACTGATGCAGTTTATCCTCATCTTCTTGCTCCATAATTTTTTTTGACCACCCCACAGTTACAACAAGCACAAAAATTCTAGGCCTAAAACATGCATGTACATCCCAAAGTACATTTAATTCAGTAAAATAAGCAGCAACAGAATTAGATCCTTGCCTAATATTTTTTAAATCATTTTAAAATTGATTTAGCATTGGTCTATTACTTTCTTTAAATCGTTCTTTTAGATCATCCCACTGACTCAAAGCATATGTTGATAACATTAAACCTTTAGCTATCTTCTTGGACATCAAATTCAACATCCAAGATATAAGCATATAATTTACCTTCCTCCATTGCTTAGAGGTTGGATCTTTCAGTTCCGGAGCTTTGGTTTCTCCATTGATGAAACCCAGCTTATCCCCGGTGTCTAGGTCAATTATCACGCTTCTGCTCCAGGTTATGTAGTTTGTCTTATTCAATAATTCAGCAGCAAGCACCAAAGTCGAGTGATCAGAGTTGTGTAAAAACCAAGGATCCGTTGACCCATAGTGATTTGCCTCATCATCGGTCCAATTGATTTGACCGCAATTTTGCACAGTTGAGTTGGCTCCCTCTTCAGCTGAATTTGAAGCCATCAGTTACAATATCCAAATCCTTCAATAACACAAAACAAAACATATTAGGGATTCAACGATGTGAGGAGATCTCCCGCTCTGATACCATGATCAAATATTTAGGGTTTAGGTAGAAAATAGTTGTGTATTGAGGAAGAAAAAATATTGGGAAATAATTTCATAGCCTGTTACATGAAAATAGAGAATGGGTACTGAGCATATATCATGCTCTGAGGCCAACGCCAGTGCAACTATCCAACCCAATTGTATATCAACACGCGGAAAAGAGAAAATCAGAAAAGGAAACAAAAAATGAAATAAAGGCAAAGGTAAAGTACTAAATCGAACGATGATGTTTAGCCTCTCCCACCTAGACGGCTTCTTCTTCTTCATGATACCCTGCTGCAACTTCATTGCCATTAATGGCATGTTGAATTAGGCTACTCTTCACATTTCAACTACAAATTTATGATAAAAAAGAAAGAATCCAAGTATAAGAATCTTAATAGAATTCATATTTAGTACTATGTGCTTCCAATTTAGTGGGGTGATGAAGTATACTTAAGTACTAACTCATCTCAAATTTTAAAAAAAACATATTTTGAAGATAAAAAATCTATACAAGATAAATTTAATTAGTTACAAATTATAATATATCTGATCATAACTGTACAGAATAATGAAAATAATTGTGTCTTACGCAATTGGTAGCCCTGACACTATTTATATATGAATAATATTTACATGGAAAAGTATATTCTAGCCTTATACCCTAATACACCCCCTAAATCTTTACGGGGTGCAGCGACAGATAGATTGAAACGATGTTTACAAAATAACTCACTAGAAATACCTTTAGTAAAAGTATCATCAACTTGTAACTGTGTAGAAGTATGTCAAACCCGAAGACCTCCATGTGCAACCATTTCACGAACAAAGTGGCAAGCTATATCAATATTCTTGCTACGATCACGATGAACTGGATTGGAAGCAAGATATGTGGTAGAAACATATCACAATAGAGAGTAACAGGAACACGAATAAAATATCCCAAATCAGCAAGAAGCTGACGAAATCAAATTGTTTTAGCTGCATTGTAAGAAACAACCTTATATTCAGCTTCAGTTGAGGATTATGACACAGTAGGTTGCTTCTTAGAGTGCCAGAAAATCAAATTCTTTCCAAGAAAAATGGCATACCCAGTGGTAGAACGACAGTTGTCAGGGTAATCAATCCAGTCTACGTCAGATTAAGCTGCCACTGGCACAGAGAGCTTGCCGAGTAGAGAAAGGACCAAACTCTAAGGTACCCTGCAAATACCTGAAAATTCTCTACACAACATGAAGGTGACAAGTACGAGGAGCATGCATAAATGTAGAAACCATATTAACATATTAAGCAATATTTGGACGAGCCATAGTCAAATATTGCAAAGCACCAACCATACTACGATAATTTGTGTGATCAACAAGAAAGTTTCCTTCAACAGGTGACAAAGTAACTCTAGAAACACATAGTGTGCGTACAACTTTAATAGTATGAAGATGTAATTTCTTTTAGAAATCAGACACATATTTAACAAAAATAGGCCAGAATGACTGTTTGACATCTGAATACCTGAAAATAATGGAGATCACCCAAATCCTTCATATCAAACTGGAAAAAGAGAATAGAATTGAGTTTATGAGCTAGAGCAGAACTACTATATATGAGAACGATATCATCCACATAAAATAAGTCAAATAAGTGGTATTTTAAAACAAACATAAAGGCATCACAAGCGCTGCATTTAAAATCAATGGATGGTAAATACTGTTGAACTGAGAAAACCAAGCTCGCAGAGCTTTTTTGAACCCATATACGGACTTACGTAAACGACAGATGTAATTTGGCTTAGAAGGATGTGCGAAACCCTCAGATTGGCACCTGTAAACTTTTTCATTCAAAAACCCACGCAAGAAGGCCTTTTTAACATCTAATTGACTAACAGTCCAATTAAGAGAGACAACAATTGTAAGAACTAAACGCACGATAGTAGGTTCCACAACTAGACTAAAAGTTTCAAAATAATCAATACATGCATGTTGGTTATTGCCAAAAACAACAAGTCTAGCCCTGAACCGCTCTACAGACCCATCAAAATTGTATTTAATTTTATATACCCATTTGCAACCAAGTACATGACGATTGAAGTCGTGAGGTACCAACTCCCAAATATAATTTTATTATTAAAGTTGTATACACATCAAGCATAGCCTGATGCTAACAAGGATCTTTGGACGCCTATTTAAAATTAGAGGGTTCTAATTCTACGACATATATTTTTAAATACATGAGGCAACGAGGTTTGGAAATACCATCTTTAAGATGAGTAACCATATTATGGTTATTTGGAACAGATGGTGAAGGAGATGGGGAAGTTGAACCATGAGAAACAGACGACTCATGACTAGGAACTGACTCAGGAGAAATAATAGGTGAAGACGAGACAGGCACTGGACTCATAAATACATGCTTTAGTGAAGAAGACACTGAAAAGATAGATGGAAGACGGAGCTTGACAAGAGCATGAGAAGTTACGGCACTCGATGTTGGCGTTAGGTACGAAACAACTTGTGAGCTGAGTGGAGACGGTGAGAAGGGAGGCACCAGTAGTGGAGCTATAACAGAGACCAGCGTAGACGCTGCATGAACGATGACACTTGGGGATAACTCTGAAGTCGATGAGACCACTGTAGGAGACCAACTCAAATTTAAGGTAAAAGGAGAGGAAAATGGTAAAGTCGACTTGGTAGAGAGAAGACTACAATAGGGAAATTGTTTATCGTGAAAAATAACATGATGACTAATATAAAACACGACCCGTAATGGGATCAAGACACCTATATCCCTCGTAGCTAGAAGCATCACCAATAAAGACACAATGTTTCAATTTAGGCTGTAATTTATAGATTTTAGGATTCATCAAAAGTGCAAAACACGCACAACTAAACCTTCAAAAAACCATAACATGGTGAACGATGAAATAATTTCTCAAACGAGGAAACACCTCTTAAAACTTAGCTCAGAAAGCGATTTATGGTAAACGCCATTTGAAAAGCGGCATCAACCCAGAACTGAGCATGCAAATTAGATTGAATGAGCATGGTATGAGCCATTTCAATAATATGTATATGCTTACGCTTAACAGTCCCATTTTGAGCCTGGGTGTCTGGACAAAATTTCTGAAAATGTTGAGTAAGAGTAGCAAATTCCCGTCCACCATCACTCTGATTTTTTTTTAATTTTGCAATTAAAAAGTTTTTCAACCATGTTTTGAAATTTAAAAATAGTGCGTAAAATTCTGATTTTTGACGCAAAGGATAAATCCATGTAAAATGTGAAAAATCATTAACAAAAACAGCATAATAAAGAAAACACGGATTTGATAAAACTGGTGATTGCCAACGATTACTATGAATCAAATACAAAGCATACGGAGCAGAATGTTGAACTGATTAAAAAGGCAAACACTGAACCTTGCCAAATTTGCAACAAATACAATCGTTAGGAATTTTGAAGTACATGAAATACTTTTATTGGAGACTGAAGACTCTATGATTTTGGATGAGGTGTGACCAAGACGAGAATGCTAGATATTTCCCAACTCTTTAGTAGCTAAAAAAGTAGGTACTGGTGATGGATGACTAACTATGGCAGGTTGAATATGATAGACGACATGCTTACTATCCCCGAAGTAGCACTTCCCCCGCAATTCTGTCTTTTACCCAAACAAAAGAATCATCAAAACATACAGTGCAATTATTTTCTTTACATAACTTATTTACTGACAATAAATTATGTTTAAGTTTAGGGACATGATATACGAAGGACAAGGTGAGAGTACGACTAGTAGTCTTAATATTCATTTTACCAATATTTGTAATAGAAAGAGAGGTACCATCACTAACTATAACTGAAATTGACCTATTATAAGGAAACATAATAGAGAACTTACCATCCTGATAGGTCTTGTGCGAGGCACCTCACGAATCTGGATACCAGACATAGTCATTTTTCACCACCCACAAGAAAAACAGCAAAAACACTGGTGACACTCTCTTGACTTGACGACACAAAATTTGAAATTAAACGGTGAAGACAGTACACAACTTGGTGAACTGGATTCCAACAAAAACCACAAGAAACGGAGAGGGGTAAAGCTAAAATTTCCATTAGATGGGTTATTTCCTACTGACGGCACATTATGAGTAACATAGTTGGTGGAAAGAAATAAAAAATGTGACAAGTCAGAAATATTACCCATCATTGTTATGGTTCACGTTGTTTTTTGCCATATCACTCCCTCCATAGGTACGAGATTTAGACTGGTCTCCAGAAATGCGATTGTTGCG
Organism: Rubia occidens; assembly: GCA_032360425.1. Taxonomy (NCBI): domain Eukaryota; kingdom Viridiplantae; phylum Streptophyta; class Magnoliopsida; order Gentianales; family Rubiaceae; genus Rubia; species Rubia occidens. The sequence continues at coordinate 10,790 of JAUOBV010265908.1, forward strand.
ACCACTTTTGCTGCGATTGTTCTTGCCCTTTTTTGCCAGTACGAGTATTATTGGGAGCAGACGCTAGAGAAGAGCTCGAGGTCTGACTTGGAACCATCGCATGTTGCGGGGAGACGTCCATAACGTCCCTACGAAGCTTCATTTTTTGCTCATGAAGTAGAAGATTTGGACAAATCATCAAAGGTGAGTTCCAAAGGATAATGCATCAATGTAGTAACAAGATGCACATAATCAGGACCCCCATCCAAGCCAAACAAAGTATACTGGATTAAGTCATGATTAGAAATAGGACATTTAATCGTAGCCGAAGAATCCACCACAACCTTAATATCCGTTGTGGCTTGCCCAATTGGTAGCTCTGACACACTTTATGTATGAATAATATTTACATAAAAAATCCATTCTAATTTTGTACATTAATAATAACTATAAGTTCTAATTTAAATAATTAATTGAATTTGCAATTTCAGGTGGAGTGAAAATATAACTTTGAAAAGTTTTTATTGTTTTAGAGAAAACTTTGAAAAGTTCAAAATTAATTATACGAAAAGACATTGACACCATATGACTTT
>JAUOBV010266016.1:0-11359 GCA_032360425.1 Rubia occidens
CAAGTAGAAGAAAATGATTTTATGGGAACAATAAAATTCTATTCCCAACACAAATGGATCACCCAAATAAATTTATTAATTGATAAAACTACGATTTATAAAAATTTCCTGCTCTTATAGATTAAGGAGCATATTTAAACTGCATTCGAGAAGGTTTAATTCTAACAAAATATTTTGTAAAAACCACTCGAAAAATAACAGGTGCAGATGGAGGTAATTTACAAGTTTCTTATAAATTACCTAGTGCCTATACTTGCCATTATAAGGTACGTATTGAACAAACTTATGTTCTGGTAAAAAATTTGGCCAATGATATTATTCTTGGGCTACCATTTCTAAATGGGTTAATGTCTTTAAAACATATTGATGAGAAGAGTTTATCAGGAACATATCAAGGGAAAACCATTACCTTCCCTTGGATTCCGGATTATAAAAATAATAATATACTTTCTCTTGTGCAAAATAAAAACATTTGTGTTATTTGCAACAAGAACTGGTGACTTTTAATATTATTGATCAATTACAAAATCCTAAATTACAGGATAAGATTAAAAGTATTGAACATGAATTTTCAATCTCCATTTGTAATGATTTACCAAATGCTTTTTGGGATAGAAAGAAACATATTGTTTCCCTTCCTTCTTAGGAAGACTTCCATGAATAAGATATTCCTATTAAGGCTAAGACCTTGCCAGATGAATAAGGAATATCTAGAAATTTGCAAAAAAAAAGAAATATCTACTCTAATAGAAAAATGACTCATATGTTCTTCCAATTCTCTTTGGAGTTGCACTGCGTTCTATGTTAATAAACATGGTTAGCGAGAGCGAGGAACGCCAAGATTGGTGATTAATTATAAACCTTTAAATAAAGTTTTAAAATGGATTAGTTATGCAATAACTAATAAAAAAATTATTGGATAGATTATATCAATCCAATATATTTTCAAAGTTTGATTTAAAATGAGGATTTTGGCAAATTTATATTAATAAATTTGACAGATACAAAGCTGCATTTACAGTACCGTTTGGCCATTATGAATGGAATGTAATGCTTTTTGGTTTGAAAAATGCTCTTTCTGAATTTCAGCATATTATGAATGACATATTTAATCCTTATAGCGATTTGATCATCGTTTATATTGATGATATTCTAATATTCTCAAAACATATTCAAGAGCACATAAAGCATCTTGAAATTTTTAAGAAATTAATAATTACAAGTGGTTTGGTTATATCCAAAATAAAAATGAACATTTTTCAACCAAAAATAAAAATTTTGGGTCATATCATTGATCAAGGGAAAATTACTCCCATTACGAGGAGTATAGAATTGGCCTCAAAATTTCCTAATAAGATTCTTGATAAAACTCAATTACAAAGGTTTTTGGGAAGTCTAAATTATATTATGGCTTATTATAAAAATCTATCTTTGGATCCAGCTGTCCAATATGACAGACTAAAAAAATCTGCCACACCATGGTCTGAAATTCATACCAGGGCAGTTTTAAAAAACCAAACAAAATGTTCAAGTTTTTCCATGTCTTATGCTTGCAAACCCAAATTGGGAAAAAATATTGAAACAGATACTTCTGACATTGATTATGAAGGAATTCTTAAACAGATAAATTCCCATACTAAGCAATAGTATATAGTTAGATATCATTCCGACAAGTGGACTGATAGTCAAAAGAATTACGCCACTACAGCCAAAGACATTCTTGCTACAGTTAAGTGTGTCTAGAAATTTCAGGCTGATTTTTACAATACAAAATTGTTGATAAGGACAGACTGCAATGCAGCCAAATTCATGTTTCAAAAAGATTTTAAACATGATGTATCAAAACAAATGTTTGCAAGATGGCAGGCTCATTTAGCCCCATTCGATTTTGAGATTTAATTTCTAAACGAAAAAAAAATATTCATTACCAGATTTTCTAACCCGTGAATATTTGCAGGAATAACATAATGCACCCTGCGTGGACTACACCTACCCATCAAAAGGGTAGAAACAGAGGCAGAGGCAGAGGCAGAGGCCAAGGCCAAGGTAGATGAGTAATACTCCACAAACTCCTAAGATTACAAGAGTTATACTCGCAGAATCAGGCTCATCAAGCCAACAACCGGATTCATACATCCAAAAAATCCAACAATCGGAGGATGACAGGAATCAATATTTAATTCGATCTCACGAGAAAGTAATAATTTACTTATCTCACGAGGAAAAAAACTACCTCAATGACCCGTCGTTCTTTATGAATCGGTATGCAGAAAATTTCTGCTATCTCTTCACAGAAGGGAAAAACAAGATGTATTATGAATACATTCTTACAGCAACAAGTTCTGCTAAGATTACTTCATTTCTAGATAATAAGAAAGGAGTGGAAAATAACTTTTCAAAGTTTTATTTAAGGAAGATAATATCTCCATATGATTGGGGTATCAGCCCATTCCGATCAAAGGAATTCATAATTCCTAGGACAACCATAAGGATGGCCTTCAATTACTTTGATTATATAGATGCCTTTACTTATACATTTTATTATGAAAATAAAAAACAGCTCATACATGGTGGATTAAATTCAATCCAGAAATTTTCAAGAACAACCAAAATTGCCAAAGTCTTCCTGTATGGATATTTCCATCGTGGAATATTATATGGCCTGAAATTCAAATCCTACCAGACCCCTATATGGGTTTCTATAAAGACTGCGTACAAGTAACACCATGTGTTAATCCTGATAACCCCTCCGATTATATCGAAGGATCTGCATCACTATTTTTCTTCATGCAGGCATGTATCTCATGGATATGGAAGTGGATTCCAGAGGCAGAGAAAATTCCCAAGGCATCTTTTGTCTTAAGAGGAAATTTCTTGCTAGGTTTTGGTCCAAACTTTTGGAACAGGACAAAGAGGATCCAATGAAGAAGTATGGTTCTTCGTTAGAAGAAGAAATTACTTCTTTAATTAAGTCCTTAAAATCTATTAATAAAAGGAAAAGGCAAGAGGATGATACAGCCTCATTCTTCACCAAATTGGAGAAAACTATGAAGATGAAGAATCCCCAGGTTTCTGAAGGAGATCTGATGACAGCTTACCTTGACAAGGTTAAAGATGATTTTTTGAAAAATTTCAAAAGCAAGGTGGACGACAGCTCATACTCTGAGCCATCCACCTCCTCAATGAAGGATGTCTAAGACGACAATCCTATGGATGTATGGCTAGAGAATCATAGCCGTTGGAGGATGAACCAACCGCAGAAGACCTATTTGACAGTTTGATTGAAGCTGTCCTGCAGAAGGCCAAAACCAAAGAAGAAGTATCCCGAAGAAAACAGAAAATGCTGGAATAGTCAGCACTATCACATGGAGTAAGTCGACTGAAGGCCCCACCTCATCAATCATGGAGTGGGTGGAGAGAAGGCTCCATCAATAATGGAGTAAGAAAGGACAAGCACATTGGTCCCGCTACTTTCATAAAGAAAAAGATTAGCTTTAATAAAGCTTCTTTAATGAAGCACCTTTTGTAAAGTTTTTTGTTTCTTGTAATTATTTGTACAGTGACTTTTCCGCTTTAATAATTGTGGAGCCTAACCCTTCACTTACAAAAGGGAACCTCTCTCATTAGTTAGAGGCAATCCTTGGAAAACTTAGAATCAAGCATTGTAAATCCTCTCAACAAATAAAATTCAGTATTCTCACAGCCCCTCGCATTGGGCACAACTCAGGTATCTACTTTTCTTTTTAATTTTTGAGTTTTAACCTAATGATAGGCTAATAAGCCTATACTATCTGCAAATACTCTTTCTCCTTGTATGATGCTCCTGTAAGAGTAAGGCTAATAGATTAGATTCATGATATGGCTTCAATGATGTACTTTTTTAGGTATTACTTAGATCAAATTCATGAAACAGTTTCAATAAAATACTACTTAGTAACATAATTGTCGTGCGGGTGCTGATGTCAGCCGTTTTAGCCGTGTAAAGGCTTTTAGGCACTATTTCTGGTCGTTTAAGCATTGGACAGAATTGTAACTAGGTTAGTATGGATTTGAGGTAAATCGGTGAGTCTTAATCTAAGTACTATCTAGATTAATATGGACTTGAAGTAAATCTGTGAATCCAACTCCAGAGGCCTCACTAGCCCCAGATGGTATCAGAGTCATGATAGTAAAGAGTTATTTGTAGATTGTATAATTCATCATTAAATCTAATGAGTTTAAATATTTTACAATTCCAATCCTAAGAAACGTGGGGACGACGACTAAGATGAGCGGCGTTCGGCATTCCGACTATCGGTGTTGGCTATAGGCAACTGAATTGAGGTGATGTCATCTTCTTGGCGCGCTTCCTCCTACAGCAGAATACCCAATAACTCATCCGAGGAGACTGGTTCCGTGCGCAGGGAAATGGCCGAGTGGAGAGAGGCAACCTGAGAGCCGACACCATACAAATGACAACCAACGAATTCCTCATCGGAGATGATGCAGAGGCAATTAGAAAGGGAATCGACAAGGGCCCTTTTCTTCATAAAATAATCCAGAACTGACGTCGAACCTTTGGACAGGAATTGAAGTTTTTGTTGAAGATGCATTTGTTTGGCACTAGTTTGGGCAAACAAAGTTTGACAAAGAATCTGACATGCCTTAGCAGTGGACGAAGTCATCGCAATTATTCTGAGCAGTGGCTTCATCAAGGTGGAACATATCCAAAGAAGAACAAGAAGGTCCTTCTTTAGCCACGTCGCAAGCGCCGGATTTGGAAGGTGTGATCTGCACTTCCGGTGGATGAGTCAGTTAGATCAGTGGGCGGCACAACAGGGATAGTGATGGTAGCCAGTGGCGGGTTTGCATCGATGACAAAAGAGTCAAGGTTGTAGGCTTCAAGTGTTGAATGAATGGTGCTGCTCCACAAAGAGGAATTGGAATGGTTTAGACGAATGGTAAGATTTGGGAAATTAAAGCTAAGGTTCACAAATTGAGAACCAGCAGTTACAGCAAGAAGCACATTGACGGAGTTGGAATCGGAAGACATTGGTTATGTTAAATTTATAAATATCATTGCAGAAAAAGTGAGCTGTAGTGATAAGGTAGGGTGTGTGTGTGTATGAAGTAAAAAACAATGGAGATTACAAAAAATTGAAACAAATAGTAAGACCATTCTCATTAATATATAGAAATGGTTTTACAATTTTGGTGATAAACTAGTACGACTGCTAGTCTATCTTCTATTACAATTGATGCACTAACTATTGAAAAACCACAACTAAAAACGAGAAAAAACCTAACTATCACAAGGTAGGATGAATGAACTCTCACATGGATGACCACACAGTTTGAGTGGGGTGGCCTCCCACTTGAGCTCCACACCAACATGGTGTATCGGAGCATGCCCCACACCAACCTGGCGTATAGAGACTTAAAGATCATCATTTATTTGGGGGGAGAATTTCTCCGAGTTGCGCCTGGTCAGTTAAACACAACACCCTGATTGCCTTAGTGGCTAACTACACTACTACTAAACTGAAATTGGGGTAAAGACAAACCAGATGTGGGAGACCGGAGACATAACAGCCCAACTCAAACCAACTCGACCTGACATAAACTAACTCAACCCGACCTGAATTGACCCAACCCGACCCTACCCAACCCAACCCAACTCTACCCTACCTTACCCTATTCAGACGGATCTAAATAAGCCACACCACTTTCAGCGGTTTTTTTAGCCAAAGTTGGATATTTCGGCGATCATAATCTGCCACAGGCGGCCTTTTATCTCCCCCTTATGTTTTTCCATTCAACAATTTGAGCCCATCATGTTTTTCGGGTTGGATGAGCTTCTTCTCCGTCTGGCAGCGACTGCGCCGCCTCTTTGTCACCATCGGCAGACCATCTTCTCTGGGAGTCCAACGTCAGCTTCTTCTTCGGTCCTTGATATCTCCGATTTCTCCGATTGGTCGCCTTTATACCGATCTACTCCTGTTCACTACTACAACTACTGAAAAGGGAAGAAAAATACAACTAGAGTAGGGGAGGGGCCACCGGACCGCCAGATCCGGTGGCGGCAGCGCCGACTGCCCCTCAAGGAAGGGTTTTGAGGTGAGTGCTTTTGGGGGGAACGAGTTCTGGAGAGAGAATAGAGAGAAAAGGCTATAAGGGAGATTAATTATGTGATGGTTGTAGGTCTAAGAAAAGGTGATGTGGGCACAGGGAATATTCTGAAGATTTGACCGAAGAAAATAAATGGAAAGTGTTCAGAACTTTTGCTGCTAGGTCTCAAGAGCTTAAGTGCTCTGATACCATATAAAATAATGTAAAGAAAATAACTGAATAATGGAAAGTGTTGATTGCTTCCATCGATGATACGGGTGTAAATAAGTACTCCCTCTGGTCCCTTATTTATGGCCTCATTTGACCGCAATTTTTTTATGGCATGTTTGACCATCGATAACTTTTGTAACTCCCTATGTCCCAAATTAAACTGCACACTTCACTTTATGTCATTATTCACTGTCCAATTTGACCACATATTTGAATAGATATATAAACAATAATATTATCATATGTTATATGGTTGAATTCGTCGTAACTAGTTTTTAAATATTAAATTTTTATTTGCTGTTATTATACGTGATTAAACATATTAACAGTCAAACATGTTTCTTGATAACCGTGAAAAAGATTCCTTGCAATTTGAGGTGGGACGGAGGTAGTATATACAATAACGGACATCATGTGAGATGTCTTTGGATTCTCAGTAACATGTAATTTTTTAAAAGTAAAATTTTATCGTTTGTTATTACACACATCTAAAGTTATCGGTGGTTAAACATGGCTTGAGAAAATGTCAGAAAAAATGAGGACATAAATAGAGGACCAGAGGGAGTATATAGAGTTACAAGATCCCTTAATAGAAGAGATTAATATCAGATTAAGATCCCTTAACAGAAGGGATTCAAATCAGATTGATAGCTATCTAGAATAACAACCTAGACTAATCCAATAACTATATACGGCTAACACCATCCCTGTAATACACATCTAACAAATCCAAGAATCATTCTAACACACAAGTTAAACTTCTAGGGCTCATATTCTAGCTTCTAGTGCAGATTAAAATTCAGACAACAAACAAGAAATTTTGATGAACTAGGAGCCATGGCAAAGAATCATGCAAAGTTTGACAAAACTTGATATGCAACTAATGCCATCATAATCCAACATACCCTCAATAGATAAACCATGAAAATGATATCAGTGGGACACAAATTCAATGCATAGCTAACAACTCAGTTGACCATTTAATTTGAAGGAAAGTATTGCATAATCGACTCAATACGACCATGAAGTTGTCATATAAACACTAAGAAAGAGGACTCAGCTTCATTTACGTTATAAAACATTGAAGATGAAATTACACAATGAATGCAGTTTCAGCAATCTCATTTCTAAGAGATATCTATGATCTTAAAACTGTTCCATGAAAAATAAATAGAAGGAAGAAAAGTATATGCAAGCAGAATGAGATCCCAAGATGTACGTGAATTTCACAAACAACAATACCAACTGAAGAACTAAACACAAGTTTTCCCCACGAACACAAGAACATGGCAGAGGACAAGGTTTCATTACTTAAGTTTTCGCTTAGTTTAACTAATGATCCTACTATCGGTATGTATAAACACAAACGAAACTAAAATAGAAATGCATCCATGATAAATAAGGTTCTAAACACTATCAGTTCTAACTACAAAATGTACTTACCAAATTCTTTCTCTCCCCCTCTTCAACAAACAACTCCAAAACCCCAGCCTCTTCCTTCGCAAAGCAACTCCAAACCACTAATCCTTCCGCCTCTAAATGTATACTAGTTTTTTAATTCTAAGAAAATAGAGCGCTATCTTAATCGAGAGCAAGGATGCTCAAAAATTGAACTCATATGACCCTATTTACACTAGAACTGAGTCCGACATCATATTGGTTCATCCCAATCCGATGGTGAATTGGGTTTAATTGTTTTCACGTCCGCAACTTACGTTCTTACAGGTGTCTCTTAACTCTTCCTACATTGATAGCTCACCTCTCTGCTTCATTATACCGGTACCGACTACAAATTTCTAAAATTTCTACCGTCTTCTACGATCTTCTCTCTTCTTCTTCTTCCTCTTCCTTCTTTATCTTCTCCGTTTTGTTTTCTCTTCCTTTCTTTCCGCGTTTAATTATTTTATGTCTGTAGTTTTTTTCTTCTTCTTTTGTTTCCAACATTTTTGGGTTGAAGATTTCTTTCTTATTTTTTTCTTTTTCCTTGGCTCTTGGGTTGAAAATGGTTTAGCCCAAATCAATTAAAACTAAAAGGGTTGAATGGTCCTTTCCTCTTCTATTTTTCATTTAATTAATATTATTATTTTTAAAAAATAATTTTACACTTTATATTATTCTACAATATTTATTATAGTTTTTTTTATAACCTAGCCATAATTTAAAAATTAAATTACCAACAAAATATATAATAAATATTATATTATTGCATTCTTTTTCGACATTCAATTATACATTATTAACTATTTATCTTTATTTCATATATAACATACTATCCTACTGACTTCTGAGTCAGAGTCTCACAATCGGTTGTGCACATCTAGAATACCTAGTCACCAGTGCACTCATCACTGGCAGAATATTATCAAGACCTTTCCTAAGTACATATAACCATGTATCAATTTCCCTTGCTCCAATCCTGCAAAAGAAGCACAAGTTTTTTTAACCAAAAACTATCATTTTTTCATTACACTCAATACAATCACCAGAAATAACATAAAAGAAAAAAATGGTAGTAAAAACTGTATTTTGATAAGAGAGCGTTGAGTGCATTTTCAAAGTGAACAAATTTTGTCTTTTAGTGAGTTTAGTCAATTTGTTGGAGATGTTCTTGAAAGCAATCATGTCCTCCTTAACCTCTCCATCAATGAGCTTGTAAACATACATGACAACTCGAGGGCCATCATTGTCCACCAGAACAAAGTTGGGGTTCACGTCGTAGGTAATGCTACTATGGGCACCGGTAGCAGATCCCAGGCTTATGACCACCCTAGCCTCGCGTTTATATGCAGTGAACTGATGAGTATGCCCAGTTACAAGAATGTGATATCCAGCTGCCTTTAGAGTGAAAGAATTAAAGCATAACAGCTCAAGTCAGTTTCTGAATTATTTAACTGGAGCAACTTTATTGTTGCTCTCTTTAGTCAGTTAGTTAGTTTTCTGTTTGCGAGTTAGTTAGCTTAGTCAAGTTGCCTTTGCTTTTGTATATATAGCTTCAGAATTGTACAGAACAAGTGTGATGATCAATATACAGAAAATTTTCCCAAAAGCTTCCTCCCTGAAGTAACTACTTCATTTACTGTGTGTTTAGTATGTGTTAATGGAGTTCATGTCATCTTCTTTGATTCTAAATTTCTACATGGTATCAGAACTGTAGGTTCAAGCGATCCACTGCTCATTCTATATCCTTGTCGGAATCAATCATCTTATTTCGGTTTCATAGCACATATCATAAAATACCTTCACAACCTTCTAAGATGAATTTCGAAGTTGCTGCAATGCCTGCAATGGAGTCTGATGAGAATTCGGTGCATCAGCCGATGAAGAATGCAGGAACACGAAGAGAGGCACACAAACAGAGGAGATAAACCACCACATAGAGGAAGGTATCCACATAATGCTCATGCTGTAATAACTCCTGCACCAGCAAACATTATGGAGGATGATCAGGTGATAAACATGGGGGAAATAAACATTCAGAAAGGGCAGTCACAGCTACAGAATTTGCTGACAAGTTTGATCCATCAAGAACTTGGAAAACCTTTGAAAGGAAAGGCACAAGAGTTAGCAGCTCCTACTGACTTTGTGAACTTGGATCACTTGACAGATTTTTCAGGTTGCATTCTAATTCATACTTGTAATTCTGCATTCTTATATAATTGTTCTTCTTGGATTATTGATTCTAAAGAAAGTAGTCATATGTGTAGCAACCTAAAATTCTTTGACTCTATATCATCACACAGATACCAACACCTGTGAACCTACCAGATAATACAACAAAGTATGTTAATGCCATAGGAAAAGTTCATATGCCAAATAATCTTAATCTTGTTGATTGTCTTCATGTACCATCCTTCCATTTCAACTTGCTATCTGTCAGTAAACTCTTGAAAACTACTTCAATTCATGTTGGATTCTTCAAAAATTTCTGCCTTTTGCAGGACCTTAAATGCAGTAAGGTCATTGCAGTTGCAAAGGAAATCCAAGGGCGGTATATTCTAGATCAGCACTCTTTCTCAGAAGATACCATTCAAGTGGCATTACATAGTCTCAGTCTTTCTTGTATCAGTAAAAAACATCACTCTTTGTATGCAAATAAGCCAGCTGGTATTGATTTCCATGCATGGCACAATAGACTAGGACATCCTTCAAATAGTACTTTCAAGCATTGATTGATCATGTAGATATTGTAATTCCTAAAAATTACATATGTACAATCTGTCCTTAAGCTAAGAAGAAGAGGCTTGAATTTCCAATCAATGAAAACTCTTCTTCACATGCCTTTGATCTTTTACATATTGATCTGTGGGGACCTTATACAAAAAAAATTCCAACCATTGTGGATGATTATACAAAGTATACCTGGAGTATTTTGATCAAGTTAAAAGATGTTGTTCCATTTATTCTAAAATCATTCTTTGTGTTGATGAAAAATTAGTTCAACACTTCTGTTAAGGTTATCATAACTGACAATGGTTCAGAATTTGTTAATAGCACATTCAATCTTATTTAATCAGAGTTAGGCATTTTCCATCAGAAGACATGTTCTCACACTCCACAACAAAATGGAGCTATTGAGAGAAAACATCAACATATTTTAAGTGTTGCTAGATCTCTCTTATTTTAGTCACACCTACCAAAAAATTCTGGGGAGACTCTATCCTTACTGCTACTTTTCTTATTAATAGAATTCCTTCAACCATTCTATCTTGGAAATGTCCATATACACTCCTTATGAATAAGCCACCTGACTATTCCTTGCTAAAAACATTTGGTTGCTTGTATTTTTCCACTGATACAACACCTCATAAAAATAAATTTCATCCTAGAGCCTTACCTTGCTTAATGATAGGGTATTCTCCTGATAAGAAAGGGTATAAACTTTTTGATATTACTCATCAGAAAATTGCTATTTCCAGAGATGTTGTTTTCCATGAGCAGATATTTCCTTATGCCACAAGTTCAAAATCTGCAGATTCTGTTTCTTTACCTATTGTTCCTTCTCATTACAATCAATCATCTTCTGATAAATCATCTTCTCCCA
>JAUOBV010266123.1:0-11358 GCA_032360425.1 Rubia occidens
GCAACTCAAGAAATGTTTGATTAATAGGAAATTTCAAGAGTTAGATTCATGAATTGGATGACTCTTGATCTGCACTTGAACTCTTATAAATAGAGGTAGAGTTCGAGTTGTTAGGTGAGAGTTTGGTAGACATTTGTGATGGTCTTCAAATCACCTTCTGTATCTGTAATCTAGGTTGAGTGGTCGTGTGTGACGTAATTTCTGACATCTATAATCTATCTGACCCATGTGAGTAATAAGATTAATCTCTTTCTATTCGTGGAGGTAGCCAACATGCTTGGTGAACCACGCTAATATATGTGCTCCCTTTTTTGGCTTTCTTTTTGTTATCTTGATTCTGCGTAATGGGAATAATTTTCCCAACAGAATTGACTATTTAAAAAACATAAATACTGTTATGATGTAAGTTGTAGAAAAATATAAGAAGAGGTCTCCTGATAGGTGGTTTATCCATATGTTATGATAAATTTTTGTATGAGATCGTCCACTAGTAGAGAAGGCTCTATTAAAGGCAGCATTCGAAACTCCCTCCCTGGACGCTTTTCATTTTAAATGCAGTTCTAAATCGATTAAGGCGGTTCCGCCTTTAATTAAGTTTCAAAATTTGTTCGGAGTTCGGAAGTACTATCCCAGGTCATTCTTTTAATTTAAAGGCGGTTCTAATTGTAAAACCGCCTTTAATGGGCTGTCTTTTTTGCCCAATATTCTTCCCCTTTATTTTTTTCTACTCCTTCCCTACTTAGGTTTTTCGTCCACCTCCATCATTCCTTAGATTTTTCTCCTTTTTCTCCTGCCTCCCTTCATCCTTAGATTTCTCTTTTTTCTCCCTCTTCCCTCCCACCTTAGGGTTTTCGGCCTTTTCTCCCACCCACCATCCCTTCACTGCCTGCCCACCCTCAGCCTCTACCCTTACATATCTACCACTGCCACTAGAGATTGGCTCTATAGCCGCATCTAAGCTCCACTACGTCGAAGCTCCCCCTCTCGCCGCTATCATGCTCATCCGCCACCGATGCTCTCCCGTTAATGTATAATCACATCTCCACTACGTCCTCCGCCACCTTGCTTCTCAAGGGTGGAACCAGGGGTGCGAGGGGGTGTTGGCTCCACCCCTAGGATCCGGTGGATAGGAATTTAGGCCTAGATTCCACCGGAATCCATGGATCCCCCCTTGAAGAGCTTACAGCGCCCCTTTTCTGGCGTCTCACTGAAGAAGATGATCCATTTTCTGATTTTATTTTTTTTGTTTTCTCATTAAAAAAACAATGTCTTTTTGGTTTAAGCGAAACGACATCGTTTTGTTTTCATCAAAGCAAAAAAAAAATGGCCAATTGGATTGAAACGCAATTGGTCCAATTACGAATACCCAAATGAAAGGGATGAAACCCAACCCCAGTTCCTGCTCCTCATCCAAAAATTGCCACTCCTTTGCCCAATTCCCGCCGTCCGTTCTCCGCGAGTGCTCTGCCGTCGGCCGCCATGACGCCCTCTACACACGTTCCCGACTCCCCTCCGTGCCTCCTTCATCCGCTCGCTCTATAAGTAGTCTTCCACTTTCAACAAGAACTTCCAAATTTACAATCACATATGTGGTATGGAGAAATCCTCCTTTTTTGTTTATTTTAATGAATTTGGCTTTTGTAACATTTGTTCTTTCTCTTATACAGATGGAATGCAAAGTCTGCTAAGAAGTTGACTCATTAGCTGGTAATTTGTAACCTTCCTTCATTCTTATGTTCTAAGAAGTTCTTGGAAGTTCATTCTTAAGTTGATTATGTGTGATTAATTATTCTTAAGTTCATTCTTTGAAGTTGACTTGGAAGTTCATTCTTGGAATGTTATGTGATGTTAAATTGATTGAGAAAGTTAATTTTTGTTGGAATCGAGAATGAACCAATTTTGCAACGTTAACAGCGTATGCAACATCTTAGGCTATAATTATCTACAATTGTTAGTGGTTATACTCTAACAACACAAATATTAGAAAGTAATTTTTTATTCAGTGATTTGTCGTACTTATAAAAGCTAAGTATTAAGAATTCATCTTATTATGTAAGCAAAGTTCGTTTAAATTTTGTCGTATTAAGAGTTCAATTTTTTTGTTTCTTTAATTCAGCCCTCCACAAATTGTCCTGGTTTCGCCACTGTTGCTGCTTCACCGCTTCCTACCCCACTGCGCTACCTCTGCCGCAGATCACACTAGCCAGAGAATAAATAGATGAGTTTTGATTTTTTTGTTTGTTTGTATTTTTTGGTTTTTTTTTTTGTGTTTGGTATATATCTGTATTGTTTGTAGTTTTCAGATCTGTTTTGTTTGATGTTTTTCTGTTTGCTTGCTGGCAGACCCCAAACAGAGGTGGTTTTTGAACCGCATTTGATCGAAATTGATCAAAGGCGAAGTCAGAGAAGGCAGTTCTAAAGTTCCTTCTATGGTTCGATAGAACCACCTTTAATCACGTCTTTCTTCACTAATGGTCCCATAGAGAAACTAAGGATTAATATGCAAAATAATGAAGTTTAATTAGAGATGAAGTTCTAAATAAAATTAAAGAAAGTTTGGGAGAAGAAGGAGGGATCCGAGTGCAAATACCACTTTTTGAGGGGTGCTGGACATAAATAATTGGATAATTAATGATTTTGGGTCATATGAATCTCACAGGCTAAGAATCAGGCTCAGAAAAATTCGCAGATCAATTTTAATCCTCATTTCTGCGTAATGCGCCAGTTTCTACTACCAGTCTTGATGTTTCATTTTCAGTACTTGATGTTTTGACCAAATCTTGTGGTGTTTTTTCATAATACTTTTTGTACTAAAATTATGTATTTTAAACTTAAATTTTGATCTTTTAATATTAGATGTTTTACTAATATGAATTGATTTCTTAAATTTTAATACCGTTGTTTATTTTTCTTAATATTAGAGATTCACTTTGATATTTTTCTATTTTAATTTGATGTGGATTTTAGTGTTTTATTTGATGTTTATCCATTTCAATTTGATATTATTTTTCACATTTTTTTGACAACTACTTTAATTCATCCTTGTCTCACACAAAGAGGCGAGTCTCACTTGTGGCTCACACAACAAAGTGTGGTGAGCCTCCCACTCTCCACCCTTGTGGAGGCACCCACACCTCGCACGAGGTATATTTGGAGACTTTTGAAACAATAATAATGCAACTCCTGGGGAGGGGGATTTGAACCAAGGTTACATCTGGCCAGGCACCTGGTTGTGGCCACTTGGGCAAACCCAAGTAGTTTTTTTTTTTTTTTTACATTTTATGCTTAAAATTTTTTGTTGGATGCATAATTAATTATTTAAATTTAATGTTTAGCTATTTTAGTTTGATATTTAATGATTTTAATTTAATGATTAAATATTTTTATTGTTGTATACTCAAGTATTTTATGTGATGTTTTACAATTTTAATTTGGCGTGTTTTCTATTATTTTTATTTAACATTAAGTTTTCTTAATTTTATATTTTGTTTGTTTTCTTGATGTTTTAGTGTTTATATTTGATTTTTAATATTTTATATATTTCAATTTGATAAAGTTGGATTTTTTGGTCCAAGATGAAAATCAGAGCTGGAATTTTGGTGGGTTTAATGGCCCAAGATGAATAATCGGAGTTGAAATTTTTGGTGGGTTTTTTTACCCAAAAAGGTGTTGCATTCTCTGGCAAGAAGGTCGGCTCCCGACCACCTAGACTGAATCCCCACCATATGGACGAAATTCGCAATCACCCCGACTCCAACCCTTATTGCCTCGACTCAAATTCCGACTTCAGCGGCTAAAATAACGACTCCATGGACTGAAGTCTCGACTATGCTACTCAAATTTCAATTCAATCCCACAGGAAACCTTTTAAATACGATGAAGTAAAGCCTAAGAATACAGCGATGCTAGTGGACCAAACCTTACGAACTCCCTCAGCTCTACTCTGCCAATCTTGTCCGATATTAAATCTAACTTCATCCCCGGAGATGGAGAAACTTATGCCATTTGACACCCTCCCTAAAAGTCAACCAAGAAGACTAATTCCCTTTGTACAGCAAGGTGGACACCGTGAGACGGTATTCCAGGAGACAGACTCTTAAGTTATGGACAATCCACAATATTTTTTACTTATACATTGCATTTGTTGAATTACATACTTCATCTGTCTCAGCATAAGTTGCAATGGGAGAAAGAATGTCTCAAATATTTAACCCCTGTAAAATAAATATAATTCCCTTCTACCATCTCTCACCAGCAACACCCATCAACCACCACAGCCACTATCCTGCCGCCACTAACCACAACCAAGAACACAATTGAAACTTTAATTTACATAAGATAAAAAACCCCAACCCGAACAATACATTGTTTCCAAAAACCTATATTTTTTCCAAAATAAAATGTTGACAAACCCACATATTCACCTCTTCCATTGCCATGAATCGCTGTCTCCTCACCTACGCCTCCACCTCCGCCTTCGCGTCAACTCCCCGTTTTTGCCTCCGCTTGTCACCATCATCACCATCCTCTGCGCCTTCACCATTTTTTCCACCTTTCATCGTCAGTGTCCTCATCACCACGTCAACCTCTTCACCTCCGGCCTCAATGTCCTTGCCTTAGGTTTCAACATCATTTCCTTCGCCTCCTCCTCCACATCCTCACCGTCTTCACTCCGTTGTAACCACGAATCGTCATCTCCTCCTTGTCGTGAATTTTGAAGGAGATTTTGATAGAGAATTGGATGGATTCGTGTTGTGGGTAAGGAATTTTTGTGAAGGTGGTAGGTGGTAAAGAAATGAATGGCGAAGGTTGTAGGTGGGTGGGGTAATAGCTTAGGGTTTGGGCAAGCTGAGTCCAAATAAAGGAGGGCAGTATAGCCTTCTCACCATTAATATTTGGTGTTAGATTTCCAAATTTGAACGTGTGCAGCTTATGATGGGATTAACTAAAAAGGAAAGTGTGCACCTTATGTTGGGCGGAAGGAGTAATTTTAAAAATGTATTTTTAATATTATATTTTTTCACATTCAAATACACATTATTACTTGTTTTAACTCATAAAATTCAATATTTATATTTAAAAAATATATAAATTTTAAGGTAAAAAGTTGGGGGGAGGGCATATCCATAAGCTTATGGATAGGCCACCTTTCCCGAGAATTTTTCAAAATACAATACAAACATAGCTTGTGTCTAAATCTAACCCCGAGGTTGATCCAATTTGGATGATTGTTTAGAGCGCTAAATTTTCAACACAAAGTATTGTATGATACCATTCATAGCGAAACCAAAGATTAAGATGCAATGCACCAGACTTCGAATACGTTGAGACTTTATGTCAAATCCAATCCGATATGGTTTCAGTCGTCAAATGAGTAATCTATTGAAAATTTGGATGACAATATTCCTACCTCAATTTCCAAAAAAGGCCCAAAAATAATTACACTTCATTTATACACATTATGAAATTTGAATCTCATCGTGCTTTACTTTAATTTGTCTTTTAAAATAATTAATTAAGCAGTTGTTATTCCGAATTGGTTATATGTCTCGGAATGATTAACTTCTGATTTCAGGTTTGTTGACAAAGTCTTCATCGCCAACTGATATGTCCATTTTATATGGTGATTTTGGTATCTTCTTAGACTCATTTTGGTGGACTTTGATACTCGAAGACCATATTTTACCTTGAATTCTTATTATTAGAGTTGAGAGCGACTTTATCGCTTTTCTCACTTATAATGAGAATACCATGAGACTAGTTTTTTTTAAATAAACCACCGATCGGTGGGGGGTGTTTATTAGGCTCCCCAAACCTTCATCCCTAAACCATAAGTCATAGCATTACAGTGTTAAGAAACCAAACTAGTCGTTACAGTCGCGCATGTAAATGCAACTCACCTATTTTACAAACATCAATTATGTTTCTACCACGAGGATCTCCACCCCCATGTGAATCCAAGGGTAGCCAGATAATCGATAGAAATATGCTCTAGAGTACTCTATCCTTATAGAATCAGCCCGAAATCAGAACCATACAGTATGTAATATCCACTAATCCGAATGAGAAGATCATTATATCCTGAGATGAACAATGCCGAGCCTATCTCCAACAATTGCAGCTTTTACCTCTCCATTGAGTTGATTCCAAGTCCAAGTTTGGCCGTTACTAATTCCCAGCTCTCTTGCCATCTTCGTCAAAGCGTGAGCCGGCTTATTCTGCTCTCTGAAAACGTGCACCACCGAGACATTATGCTGTTGCACCAGTTTATGCATCCTCCAAAGCTTTGTTGTTAGTTTCCATGGCCAAGAGTGTACTTGATTAATGAGTTTACAAACCTGCAGACAATCCATTTGTAAAGTCAAGGGTAAGAAATTATGTACAATACATAATTCTATACCAGCAATAGCAGCCAAAAGTTCAGCTTCCATAGCTTCTGCTACTGCTGGCATATTTTGTGCTCCAACATATACCTCCCTTCCTTCATAGTCCCTAACTATAAACCCAGCCATAGATGAGTGGAGCGGTTTATATGATGCATCAGTATTTACACTGTAACCTTCATCAGGCGGTTTCCATTTTATGACCCTAATAATCTTTAACCTAGGGACTTTATACACTGTCAGAAATCCCTTTGCACATAATAAATCACAATCCGTGTATATTTTCTGAGGATTAATTGTGAAAACATCTATTAGAAGTCTATTAAGGTCAGCCTTCATCCTCCTGAGACAAGGGTTTTTGTTATCATAAATGAAGGAGCACCTTACTTTCCAAATTATGAAACATACAAATGAAGGTATCAAATGAAAAAAAATTATTTTTTGTCTTCGAAGCATGTCTGAAGGACCAAAACCAAGAGAGCTTATCAAAAATAGTGTCTAAGTATGGATTTGTGATATCCAGCAGTTGATAGGCATAAGCCCATAAACTAACAGATAGTGGACAGAGATTAAACAAGTGGTTCTTAGTCTCAGCATTTTGCAGGCATAAGGAGCATCTAGATATATTTACAATCCCTAATCTTTCTAGAGTGTCATCCAAAGGAAGCATATTATTTATTAACCTCCAACAAAAAAGAGCAACTTTGCGAGGCAGAAGTTTGTTCCATACCTTGTTCAGTGAGGAGGATGGAAATCTGCTATTCCTGAGCAGCTCATATGAAGATGAGATGGAGAACTTACCTGTCAGTGTAGGCTTCCAGATCAGCTGGTCCTGCATATCAGTGAAAGTAATGTCTTGCATAATATATGAGCAGACAGAGTTATCTAATCCCATGGAGAGGTCATTTATGATTTGATTCTTTTGATCACTGAAATCCTTAACAGTGATATAAGGATGAGGGATTTCCATGTCAGTGGACCATAAATCAGCAAGACACCCTAATTTGGTCCAATTAGCAGTCCAAAAGTTGCAGCTACCCTTACCAATAAGAATAAAGGAGTTTTCTAAGGCAACCTGGGATAATTTCAACGTTCTCTTCCAAGGGTCCGAGGTCCTAGCAGAATTTGGTAAAGACCACATCATTTTAGACCACAAGCTGGACCCTGACTGCAGTTTCCACCAAAGTTTAAGAGAAAAACTATCTATCACATGGAAAAAATCCCTCAACTGAAGTCCATTTTCCTCATATGGGAAACACAAACCCTGCCATCCCCTCCAATGCCTTTTCTGGGATCCATCCTTATTAACTCCCCATATGAAGTCCAGCCCTAGCTGCTCAATTCTGTGGATAACAGAAGCTGTAGGAGTCATAACACACCAAGTGTGCTGGGGGATGGCAGCCAGCACATATTTTACCAGAGTTAGTCTTCCAGCTTGGTTAAGAGTCTTATTATTCCAATTTTTTATCCTAGCATTCATTTTCTCAATTAGGGTTTGAAAATAGACATTCAGTTTCCTCCCTTTAAAGATAGTCACACCCAGATACTGAAAAGGAAAAAAGCCTTGTGTTATGTTTGTTGCATTACATATCCTATCCCTAGTTGCAACACTTGTTTTATTTCCCACATAAAAGGCACTCTTACTGTAATTCACCCTTTGTCCAGTAGCTCCCTCATATACATTAAGAAATTTGATTAAATTTTTTAGGGATTTAGAAGTGGCCTTAAAGAATATTACAGTATCATCAGCATATGATAAATGTGAGATGTTAGCTGCTCCTGGGATATTAAAAGGGTCTAGCAGCTTGTTAGCAAACATATATTTCAAACCTCTATTAAGCACTTCAGTAATAAGATTGAAAAGAATAGGAGATAAAGGGTCTCCTTGTTTGAGTCCCCTAGATGCTTTAAAAAAACCATGTGGAATTCCATTGATCAATACAGAGAAATATGCAGCAGATATATTAGACAAGACAATTCGAACAAAATGCCCATGAAACCCCATTTTCAGCATAAGTGAATTTAACATCATCCAGGAGACTCTATCAAAAGCTTTTGACATGTCAATCTTGGCAATGAGATTAAGTGACTGATATCTCTTGTCTAAAAGTCTAGCCATGTCTTGCATTATGAGAATATTGTCTGAAATCTCTCTCCCAGGAATGAAAGCACTTTGTTCCTCAGATATACACTTATCTATTACCTTAGCTAATCTATCTACAAGAATCTTGGAGCAGATTTTGTTACTAAAGTTAGAAAGAGAGATGGGTCTATAATCAGAAAGGGTGGCTGGAGTGGGGATTTTAGGGATTAAACATATAAGAGTACTAGCAATGTTAGTTGGGACAGGAACTGCACACAAGAACTCCTGTACAGCCTTAAGCAAATCAGTTTTAATAATGTCCCAAGCATACCTGTAAAAAAAACCTGGATATCCATCAGGTCCTGCAGCACTATCTGGATTAAGGCTAAACACAACACCTCTAAGCTCTTCCATGTCAATCATATGCATTAACTGACAATTATCTTCCTCTGTAATGATTTGAGGGATATACTCAAGGCAATTAGCAAGTGAGTGTCCAGTAATGTCCTGATTTTCCTGGCTAAAAAGATTCTTAAAAAATGCAACAGCATGATTGCCTATGTCTTCCTGATTAGTTAGCCATTGATCTGAATCATTTTTTATTTTATTAATCCTAATTCTAGAGTATCTATCCCTGACTGAATTATGAAAGAACTTAGTGTTCATATCAGCCCCCTGCAACCATTTCATCCTGGATTTTTGTTTCCAATATAGATTTTCCTCCCTAAGAAACTGATTTAGTTCTGCTGTAGCTAGGGATAGTAACTGTAAGTTATGATCTGTTTGACATAAATCTAACTGTATCTCCAGTTCCTGGACCCTTTTTCAGCATTCTGAATGTTTTAAAAAAATATTACCAAATGCAGTCCTATTCCAGAGTTTTAGCACATTTTTAAGTCTTTTTAGTTTCAAAGAGAATCCTAACATTCCCTGTTGGTCTATCTGGATATCCCAATTAGATTTTATGATCTCATATATCTCAGCTCTCTCTAACCACATTTTTTGGAATTTGAATGATTTGGGAGTTGAGGTTTCCTGGATGTTGGTATTCAGCAGAAGGGGTGAATGATCTGAGGGTGTTCTATTGAGTACCTGTATATATGTATTAGGATATTTATCATTCCATTTAGCATTAGCCATAATCCTATCCAATCTCTTACATACCCTATCTATTCCCCATCTTCCATTAGTCCAAGTAAACATATTTCCAGCAGTGGTTAAGTCATTTAATCCTGATGATTGAATATAGGTGTCAAAATCCAGTATACTGTTAAGGTCCGGGGTGCATCTACCTTTGTATTCAGCTACTGTCCTAGTCACATTATAGTCCCCAGCAAAGATAGCAGGTATGGAATTAGTGTCAGTGATTTGGCTCAGAGCCAGATACATAGCTGCCCTAAGCTGTCTGTTATGCTTCCCATATATAGCATAAAGATGAAATTCAACTTGTTGCTCTATGTTTGTAACTAGAATTTGAAGGAAATCCTGATTGTCCACAATAAGTGTTGGCTCAAGATTGTTCCTAAATAAAACCCAAATTCTAGAATCCTGTGAACATAATGCTCTATCAAATCCTAACTGAGTCCTAAACCAGTCCATCTTTTCCATTTTTTGTTTAGTCTCAATTATGATCAAAATGTCGAGCCTGTAGGTTTGAATTAGTTTTTGCAATCTCAGTCTAGAAGTCTGGATTCCTCTAACATTCCACAGCAGTAACTTAAGATTCATATGAAAACTTTGTTTCTAGCTTTCAAGCGAGTAGTGACCCTGTTAGGGGAAGTAAAGAAATTTTTTTCTTTATCAGGAGGTTCAAGCTTAGGGTTACCTGTATTATCCATCTGCTTATCACTTTGTGTTACAGCAGCCTGAGGTGTTCCTGCATCAGTATCAGTTCCTCCAGCCTGTTTATCCTTTTGTATAACCTCAGCCCGAGGAAAATGTGTCACAACATTCCCTTCCGCTTGTTCAGTATCCATTCCTAGTGCAGTTCCTTCAGAAGAATCTTCCAGGGATTCTTCCAGAGAAGGACTTGAACCGGTAATAGAACTCAATTTTTTAGTTTGTACCTGCACTTTAAATTTCATCAGCAAAGTCTGGTAAGAATCTCTCAGATTTTGAAATACCTGATTTCTCTCTAAGGTGTTTAGAGATTGAGAAACAGTATTATAATCCTTATAGGTAGTGATCTGGAGATCATCAATGGAGCCCCAATTTGTGAAATTTCTCTTTCTAATCCCGAGAGCCTGATCAGCAGAATCGAGTTTTGGTTTCTTTGGTGGGCTTTTTGAGATTCTCAACATTGAGGCTCTTGGACTGAAGTTTGTAATGGTTCTGCCTCTATCCAAAATGACCATATCTTTCTCTGGCACCATATTATCTCTTTCCATATCCTCCGCAGCATCAAGAAATTCATCATCGTCCCTAATGACATAGTGATCCTGAGCAGCCACTGGAGTATGAGAAGCAGTTGGGAGCTGAGCAGCAGAGGCATCATGGGCAGGACCCGGGACCTGAAGAGCAGTAGTTGGCACTTCCTGGACCTGAGCACTAACTGGAATCCATTTTTCTTTATTGTTTTGAAAACGAGGTCTTGGAACACCACATTCTGAAGCATGATGTCCGATCTTTAGACATTTGCAGCAGTATTTCGGATGATCCTCATATTTTATTTCATACCACTTACTGTCCCTTATGGAGCCAAGTCTTATCCTTGATGGAAACTCAGCTGTGAGATCCATTTCAACACACAGACGGATAGTAGAGGGTCTTGTGTGATTGATTGTTGGCTGATCTGCGAAGATTAGTTCCCCGAGTCGGCTAGCTATGTGAGGGATTGAGTCCGGATGAAGATAGTAAGTCGGAGGGAATTCCACAGTTAACCAGATAGGTACC
>JAUOBV010266233.1:0-11357 GCA_032360425.1 Rubia occidens
GCCACGTGTCGGCACCGATCCCCCCTAGATTCGTGCCACCTTCCTCTCCTAATTATCAAGATTATCCATCCCACCTATACCCCCCCGGTGCCCAGCCCTACCCACACCAACGTTTTCTTCCTTTTCCTCTCCTAAATTACTATAGCCAACCTGTCCACTATATTTTCCATAACTCCCTCAATTTTAATCCAATTCACCCCCATTAGGTACCAAAATCTCCGTCTTTCTAAGTTCTATCCAACCCACTAGCCCTGACCCTCAGAAATATCACAAATTTTTCCAGAAAATTGAAAGAGTGCCGAGGCCAGATTTTGGATTTTCTCCCAAAGAACTCAAATTTGTGTCCATTCCTGGTGTTGGAGCTTTGGACTCATCTTAGGAGGGATCCCACACATTCCTTGAGCAAAGATCTCACCAAATTCGGCATTAGAGGTACTTGGCCGAATATATACTCTTTTGAAGAAATTGATGTTTTGAAATTCTAGTGTGTGGGGCTTGCATGCTTGGTGATTTGCGTGGATATTGTGCTTGAGAAAATTTTGTCCTCGGGGGATATTTTTGGTATTTCTTTTCTTTGGGAGAGTTTGCTAGAGATTCTGTTTGTGTTTGTGATATATTTCTGTGCATTTATCATGCCTAGTACACAGAGGGAAGAATCTAGTGTGCCATTTATGGAGTTGACCTCTCCTGGAATCAGAAGGAAAGGTGGGGTTACCTAGTAGGGCACCCTATGTAAGACAAAGTTTGTATACGAAGAGACCCTCAAAAGTCTCAAATTATACAAACCTATCAGGGTCCTACTAGGTAGGATCGGTTTGATGGAGTTCACGACTTTGTAAGCCCCTACATACACTAGGTACACCTTGGAGTTCTTTTCTAATATTGGCAAGAAGAACAACAGGAAGATGGGGAGATATACTAGATCCATTTGGGAGATGCTCCGCGAGGTATGTCTTATGCTCAGTTGGAAGAAATCTTCAAATGGAAGCATTAGAGAATATTAAGGGTTGAAACAAAACGGATGGAGGTTGTGATTTTTATGCTTTCTAGGACACCATCACCCGCCAGCTGAGGGAGAAGAAGAGCAAGAAAAGTGATATAATGCATCTGACACTAAGATACGTAGCCAGACTGGTAATTGTGATGGTTGGTTGCCACAGGAAAGCCACTGCTGCAACCGAGGAAGATTGCCAGATCTTGTTGTATATCTACAAAGGTTGAGCTTATCCCAACCTTCTGGAGAATTTTGTCACTCACTGCATCAAGTTGTCCACGGCACCATCCTGCACCTGGAATATAGCTATCGGAGGTATGGTTTCACTCCTTGTTAATTACTATAGCCTTGCGGTGAGTGATGAGATAAGGGAGAACCCACAAGCGCCCACTTATTCTATCGGTGATGGATGAGGCAAAGCTCATTGTAGAGGAGTATGGCACTATCTTTTGGATATATATAAGGGAAATAAGTTCACGAGATTACCCCCACATTCCAAGACTGCGCCAGACAGGAAGTTCAAATTGCATTACCTTATCATTGAGCCAGATGCAGTTTCAGAGGTGGTTTTGGGAGATTTTTTCCCGGGAGAGGAAGATGAGGACAATCAGAAGTAGGTTCTAGTGTATTCAGTGCATTTTGTGCGCATTGAGCAGCAGATTATCCCACCACAACCATGATTCCCACAGATGATGCCGCCCCACTTTTTGAGCATCCCGTGATGCCGCCACCTAATTTTGGATAGGTATTTGGAGGACCACCCTATCATCAATGGTCGTTTAGTATTCATGAAGAACCCTATCATTCTGAAGGGTATGATGCTACTAGCTGTCACAGGCACACCATCTCGTCACATTAGACGACTTTGCACAATCCAGTTGTGGGCCCCTACCTGACCCGAGCCCTGAGACCTCCAGGCATAGTTTATCGGGCCATTCCAAGCATCACAGTCACCCTTGGTAGCACCCAGAGTATATCCCCTTCAGGGAGCATGAGTCCTCGGGCTTTCGGTCGGCATAATCTTATCCTATGTGGACTAACTAGCCACATGGACTGAATTTGGTACAATCATTAGGGGACTCCGTCTTCGGGGTTTGAATTGACGTTCATAGACTTGGTATACAGTTGGATCGATATGAGTGGGACACAGCGGACAGATTTGATAGGGTTGATGGATAGCTGCTTCACTTGACGGAGGATATAAGGCATCTACGTGATGGCATCAAGGAGATCAGCGACAAGTTGTGTACATTAGGCATCGAGAAAGGCAACTACAATCCAGATCCGAGTGGGCAGGGGCACGAGGCCAAACGCAGGAGGTAACATCGAGCATTTCTCACTAATTCCAACTTTTCCCTTGTTACATGCATTCGAGATAATGCATTGACTAAGTGTTGGGGAGGAGTTGGATCACTCTTATGGTAGCTTCTCTTTTGCTTGCGACCTAGTCTATGATTTCTTTTTGTTTTAACGATCTTTGATGACTGTGTTTTCCCCTTGTTTTGATATTTCTCCCATTTGGATGTTGATCTCTCTAGTTGGTTGTTTTTTTAGGTGTGGGGGCACCTTTTTCGTAGTTGTATTTGGGAGTGTGTTTCAAAACTTTGGCGGTGTAATTTTCTCAATTTTACCATTTTTTGTAGTATGAATCCTAACTTTGGGGCATTTTATGCAACACAATAGAAAATAAAAAAAATTGAAAAAAATACGGAAAGCCCGGATAGGTCGAAAGACCTAGGAAAAATGAGATGCTAGGCCCGACTAGGTTGGAAAACTTAGGGGAAAAAGAGAGACCGTGTGGAAAAAGGTGAGATGGTGAGCTCAACATGTGTGAATTCTAGGAAGAAAACCCAAAAAGTCTCCTAGGTAAAATGAGAGAAATTGAGAGAAAACGGAAACTAAGTTGAGGATCCTTTGGCATTTTCCTTGGTTGTCTTAAATTATTCTTGGTTACAACCGAGTTGAGGATCCTGTGGATTATCCTTGGTGGTTTCTTCGGTAACAACTCTTGGATTGTCTTTGGCGGTTTCTTCGAGGGAGTAATCTTGTTCAACACTTATCATTCTTATGCTTACCTTTTTCTTCATAATATTTTGGGGGTGGTTAGGTTACTTTAGTGACTTCGGGGAGTGTGAGAGTTGTGAGATTCATATTTCTTTGGGGAACTAGGGTAGCTTGGGAATGAGTTGAATATATTGGTTAACTTCTCTTTGCATGCTACATTTCACATAAATATTTTCTTGTTTTTGTTTACTCGAGGAAGAGTAAAAGTTTGAGTCTAGGAGGATTGATGTGAACCATTATACATGAATTAGCCAATGCATTTAACACATTTATTGTCATATTTTGTTTGGTTGCTTTCTAGTTTTAGTTAGGTTTACATGACAAAGGGTTCAGATCACCACTTTTGGTTTTCTTGTCTAAATCCCATGTTTTGTAGACTTAATTGAGACTAATGGACACTTGGTATTCACGGGTGCCTAGATATTCATCTTTGATCACATTAGTAGGTTGCCAGTGAATGCTTTTTCATTTTCTTTTGGTGGAAGGCCATCCGCGAGGTTAGTAGTAGATATTTGAAAGTCATTCACAAGAGTGGGAGAAGATATCAAAGGTCATTTGTAAGGATAGTGGTTGATTAAAGACCAAGAACCTCAAATCATGGTAGTAGAAGGAATTGGGACCAAGAAAGGCGGACTCAAAGTTCAAGAAGGCCAAAAAAATGGAGGGATCATTGTTTGAGGTTGCACGGAGTACTAGGAAAAATCTGAATCAAATCAGCACTTCATGGTGTTAAAATTGTATTTCTCTTCTCAAGCACTATAAAAACTACCGAATGGGGCCAACGGTTCACCCGTAGAAGAGCGTAGAAGTTAGCCATGCAAACCGGCCACAGCCGGTGCAGACCGTATATGCTTGACGCGAACCAACAACTAGCACGGCCCACATCAACCAACATTGCCAATTACAAGAGGACATGGCACTGCCCGTATAACATTGCACTGGTCATGCCAAAATCCAGCACAAGCCTCCCCCTCATCTTTTCACTCAAAATTGGCTAAATATTGGGGTGGGATGTTCCATTTTACACATCCCATGTCGTTTTAAGTCTCAAATGTCAAGACTAGCCCACAGAGTGTGAAGAATGATGCGGGGGTTTCCAAGATACTAATAAAAACATGGTTCCAACCGACAGATTGCATAAAATGATGCATGGCACAAATAAAAATAAAGAAAATGAAGACCTGGCCGGCAGCCCACTTCGGTTGACACTGGGCGTGTCATGTGCTAGGACACGCACTTCATGTTGGCACATCCATCACGAGCCGTGCCAGGGCCGGCGCCCCGCGCCGGTAAGAGCCCTTAGTGGCTGCTAGGGTTTGGGCCACTTTTCTAGCCTATTTCTAAGCCCAATTCTCTAATACCATATATGAACCTTTGTCTACTAGGATTTAGGTTTATGCTTATTTTTATATCTTAGTAGGTAGATAGAGTGAGAAAACACTCCCACTTCTCTCTAGCTTCTTTTGTTTTCATATTTTTATCTTTCTTTTGCCCAAAAGTGTTGAATCCAATGAAATACTTGGGCTCATTGCTTAGAAAGTAGGGATCTACCTTGGGGATTGTATTTGTATTCATGTGTTGATGTTTATTTTGTGAGATTTCTAGATCTACCTATTTCATGTGTTTTTTTATCATTATGTTGGGTTGTTCTTACTATCATGAAAATTACACTTTGTTAGCACACAATCGAATCAATTTTCATGTTGGTTCACTATTGCTACTCCTCGGTTAAGGAAACTTAGATGTGCTTGGGTGCGATAGTCCGGAACTGGACATGTGCACGAAGGTTACCTTTGTTAATTATCACGATCGACCATATATCTAGTTAGCCGACCAAATAGGTTTGAAGGATTGCGGGTAGAGATAAAGTAGGTAGCAAACTAGGGATACCTTTTTAATCCTATAAGTCATCGATAAGACAGCTACTTCATTTGCCTTACTAGGCCTTGGTGTAGTTTCGTTCATAGTGTTCTACCCGCGACTTAATCGCTTGGGGGAGAAACAAACCAGCGCAATTTTCCATAGCCGTTGTTGCACTACCTTAGTCGCGAAGGCAAGGCTGATGGAAGATTTTATTTGCGCACCTCTATGTGACAGATAGGGGTAATTTTTTACCATTATCTGTACCACGTGATACAAACACTATAATAAGATTGAGTTCTTTTATCTAATGAAATATGTGATCCAAATAACATCAAACATGTTACACAAATATTCCCCGAGTGCTTGTTTCTGTTGTTTATTTCATTGATTGCATACTAGTAGTTAATAGATGAAAATCCCCCTCCAATGGTTATTTTTACAAAACTGTTTATTTCTAACACGTGGTTATATTGACGACTCGACCACGGTTGTGTTTATTAGATTACTAGATTCCAAGAATCTGTGTGGACGACCCCGGTACTTGCCACTGTCTACCATTCTTGGTAGTGTAGTAGTAGGAACGAGAGAAACATAAAAATTCTTATCTTTGACCCCTGATCTTGCCCTCTAGAGTTAGTAGATCTCCTGTGAAAAGTTATTTGTTAGGGACCTCGGGAGGGGAAGGGTCAAATGGATACGAATTTCAAATTATCTGTTTGTTTTTTATCAATCCAAGTGCTAGCATTCTGAATACTTATTAGACATATTTGGTGTAACTAAACTAAACTTAGTACAAGAGAGATAAATTTGGGTTGTAGGATTTTCATATAGGTGTAAAATTGTTTACATTATTAAATTTATATTTTCTTGTTAAGTAAAATCTGATGATGTAATATGATTCATGTTTGAACGTAATAATTTAAATTAAAAAATTATACTTTTAGGCTATAAATTATTGTTGAAAACAACTATGTGCAATTTTAACTGTATTAACTGTATTGTGCTACAAATGTGCACGAAAATGGCACATAATTACTGCACACAAATAACACATCATTGCTACACACAAATTGCATGGTGTGGTATTTAGTTAGTTAAGATATATTACTATGCATATTGAAGTGTATTTTCGAATCCATTTTAACTGATACTCTCGGACCTACGATTCATCAAATTGTGGAAGTTCTAGGTGTCTCTATGTTGCAAATGTTGAAATTCTTTTGTTTCTCACATGCAAAAAGGTCTGATCACTTTTTAAAACTTCTTGAACTGCAAATTCATATCCCTTTTATGTTTTTATGGGTATCTAGGGTTTTGAAATTCAATATGATTTTTTCTCTAAATATTGCATATTTTTTTCTTCATTTTCTTGGGGTTTTTTCTAATGATTTTTAATACTTTTGGGTATCGTCGCATCGCATAAGGCCACAAGTGGGGAAAGTCTGTGTCAAACTGGATATATTATGAAGCCGAGGCCGGAGATAAATTGGTTGCAATATCGTGGTAAAGGTTTCTGGCAATACTTGGAGTATGAATGTGTTCTGGATTACTGCTCCAAGTGTTTTAGATTGGGGTATCTCCAAACATCATGCAAGGCACAGGAAAGCTCCAAAAGGAGACCTTGGAGACCCGTAGGTGATTGCGCAAATCAATAGAAAGTTGTTATTAAACCTTAGGCCTTCCTTGTAAAGGAAATGACTCCAGTGCATCCAATCAAGGAGGGATACAAAGGTAAATCGGTTTCTATCCCTCAAAGGTTTGATTTGAATCCCCTGCATTATAGACCTACTGGTAACAATTTTACTGATAATACTCTGGAAAATACTTGTGATTCTTATGATCCTAAAAAATTAATGGAACAAAATATAAGTAAACCTATGATAGAAGAAAATAGTAACAATATAGAGCAAGTATCATCAGACAATGAGGAAGTAGAAGAAGTTTATACATAAACTGTTGATCACACCAGTGGCCATAAGAACCCTGGTGTGAATGTTATTGCTACTGTTTCTAGTGAGTTAAATGCAGGTACAAGTTCAGCAATGGTTGTATTCAAAGAAGCAGAGCATCATAACAATCAATCTATACCAGAAAATGGTTTGGCAAGTAAACACAGAGAGGTTTCTCTAAATGTAGAAGTTACAAAAAGGTTTTATTCCCCAAGATAAGTTCTCTTTGATTCAAGATGACATGGTTTTAAATGATAACATTCCTGAAAGTCCAGTTGAAAAATGGCACAATTTAAAATTGCCTAATATTCATGATGGTGATATTATTTTGGAGCCATTATAGTTGTCTCAAAATAGATTTTAAAAGTTATTAAATGAATGTGAGACAACTGATACCCTAGAGTCAAATGATATCCCAGAGTCATCACATTCAACAGTAGTAGCTCCTCAGGTTCAAAGGAAATACAATAAAAAGAACTACACTAAATCATCTAAAACTGTTGCTGCTAGATCACATATTATTTCTGCCCCTCAAGTTTAATAATGATAGGAATAAATATTTGTGTTTGGAACATCAAGGGTATTTAAAAAAAAATGCACAGAGAAGAGTTAGAATCATTAAAAGGAAAAATAACATTTCTTTGTTTGTTCTAATTGAGCCTCTCATTAAATCAAATCAGATTTCATCAATAGCATACAAGCTAGGTTATAATCATTTTTTTGCTGATGCTAGAGATGAAATTTGGATTTTCTGGGATGGCAACTTTTCTGTATCAATTGATTGTGTTCATGATCAATTTGTTGTGGCTGATTTGAAACATGTTTCTATGACATCCTCTTGGAAATCTGTATTTGTTTATGGTAGGCATAAAAGGTCAGATGGGAAACCTCTTTGGCAAGACTTAAGTGCATTCACTAATAATGCAATTATGATTGTTGGAGATTTCAATGTAGTTAGGGAAGTCAATGAATATCTAGGTCAGTCTTCATCGAGTCATAACAGTATGCTAGATTTTAATAATTTCATTGAAAAAAATGAACTTGTTGAGTTACCTACTATAGGAAATCTGTATACATGGTATGGAGTTAGACGTAGAGGAAATGTTTGTCAAATATTAGATAGGGGTCTAGCTAATAACAGTTTTCTAAACATTTTTTCCACATAGCAAAGTAAGAGTCAAGTCAAGGTCTCCATCTGATCATGCACCATTATTAATGAGCCTGGAAAATAATGAATATGCTTCATGTCCTAAATCCTTTCGGTTTCAACACTGTTGGTTATCACATCATGATTTTTTTAACATAGTAGCTACAAACTAGAACTTGCACTGTAATTATTTTGGTATGATAAAATTTTCTTTGAAATTGAGAAGATTAAAAGTTAAGCTAAGAGAATGGAATAAGGATATTTTTGGTAATGTACATGACCAAGTTTTAGCTGCGGAGGAATTATTGGCACAGAAAGAAATTAATTTTCAAAATAATAATTATGAGGCTAATAGGAATAGAGCACAGGTTGAATTGACCTTAGCAATGTCTAGGCAAGAAACGTTTTGGCAACAAAAATCTAGGATAAACGGCTAAAATGTGGGGATTCAAAAACTAAATTCTTTCATGCTTCTGTGAATGTAAAGCATGCTAGACAAAATATCCTAGCCATTAAAGATTCGAATGATAACTGGTTGCATAATCCTAAAAATATTGGAACTGAAGTAGTTAACTTCTTTTCTACATTACTAACTGGAAAAAATCAGGATATGATTCAACTTGACACTAATATGCTTCTGAAAAATATTCCTAGTGTTGTAAATGAAAATAATAATCTTTCTCTGATTAATCAAACAGATTTACATGAGTTGAGAAAGATTGTTTTTGATATGGATGGGGAATCTGCTCTTGGTCCTGATGGTTTTACTGGGAAATTTTATACTCATTGTTGGGATATAATATGTGATGATCTGTTATATGCTAAAATGAATTTCTCTCCGGTATACCAATACCAAGGGCTATATTTGCTTCTTACATCACTGTTATCCCTAAAAACCAGTAGTGTCTTATTTCTCATATTTTTGACCCATAAGTCTTTCAAAAATTTTAAATAAGATTTTTTTCAAAGATTTATACGGAAATACTCAAGCCCACAATGTCTAGTATCATCTCTCCTAAACAATCAGCTTTTGTTCAGGATAGAGAACTAGCTGACAATGTGTTGCTAATGCAAGAATTAACCAGTTTCTTGAATAATAAAACGGGGGGTTCCAATATTTTTTTCAAACTAGATATGGTTAAGGCTTTTGATAGAGTCTCATGGAACTTTCTAAGAATTTTTTACTTAAATGTGATTTCATCACCTCTTTGTTAGTAACATTATGGGAAATATAGCAGCAACCAGATTTTCAATCCTTATGAATGGAAAACCACATGGTTTTTCAGTGCTTATAGGGGTATTAAGAAAGGGGATCCTCTATCTCCCTTTCTTTTTATCCTACTGACAGAAGTATTCTCAAAAAACCTAGGTTTGCTTTTCAACAACTCAAGGATTGGTTATTACAAGTTGCCACATTCTACAAGGAAGATAACTCATTTTAATTTTGTTGATGATACTGTTGTCTTCCTCAAGGATAATAGGACCAATCTCTGTAATCTAAAATAGTTCCTAATTTCTTATGAGAATGCCACTGGTCAGCGTATTAACCTGGATAAGTCTGCTTACTATACCTCAAAGCATGCCCATGCAGCTACTAAAGTTCTGGTAGATCAAATTTCGGGCATCAAGGAGGGGCATTCATATATCTAGGTTTCCCCATATACACAGGGAGAACTAAACATTCCTACTTTCAGTCTCTATTTGATAAAATGGCTTCAAAACTAGCTACTTGGCAAAATATATGGTTTAACCAGGCCGGTATATTAGTTTTAGTAAAATATTTTCTCTCGGCTATTCCCTTGCATATATTAACTGTCATTAAACCAACAAAGGGGGTAATTGAGAAATTACATGTTTTATTTTCTAAGTTCCTTTAGGGATCATCAGAATATGGGCAAAACAGAATATGGAGGTCATGGTCAAATATTAGCTTTCCTTTGATAGAAAATGGACTTGGTGTTAAAGATTTACACTATACTATAAAGAGTTTCTCTTTAAAGTTATGGTGGAAATTACAAAGAGGGGAAAGCTTATGGGCAAACTTTATGTGGTCTTTACCTAACCATATGAAAAAGTCTAAGACTTGGCGCAGGATTCGTGATGTGGAAGACATTACTTCTGAAAATACTTGTATACAGGTAGGGAAAGGTGAAGTTTCTTTATGGCTCTCTTAACGGTTAGGAAATGATGCTTTAATTGATGTATGGGATGAGAACATGGAGTTACCTTTACCTGACCTAACTGTTTATGAGTTTTCTACAATCAAGAACAGCATGTTGAACTTCTAAAGAATGGATTTATTGAGCAATACGTGAACTTGATTTCCAAGGATTTTACTTTGTTTGAAAACTATGATGATGTGATGATTTGGAAACCTGAACCAAATGATCTTTTTTCCATTTCTTCTGCATATGAAGTAGTGAGGCGAAAAAGAATGGAAGTCATGTCATTTAAACATTTGTGGTCGAAATATGTGCCCAAGAAAATGTGTGTATTCAGTTGGAAACTACTGAAGAGGCTTATTCCTATGGCTGATGTGCTGGAAAGTTTTCAGTTTCATCAGCCTTCTATATGTTGCTTCTGTTTCCATGATACAGATTATATATACCATTGTTTTAATGGTTGTATTCCTATTAATGAGATGTGGAGATCAATCAATGATTATTTTTTTGAAATACCAAATCATGGTTTTGACACCTTATGGGATAGATTCTATTTTTACTGTAATGTAACTGATATCCCAAGGTTTCAAAAAAACATTGCTAGAATTATTCCTATTATCACAGTGTGGTATATTTGGTGTGCAAAAATGTCTTATTTGTATGAGAGCCAAAAACCGAACTCCATGGTAATAAAAAAAATGTTTTGAGCATGATTCAGAGTATCATTCAAGTAAATTATTCTCTCAAAGTGTCTATGATTAACACATTACCTGATCATTTGAGAAATATTGGTTTTACTAATGATGTGAGAAGGCAGAGATCAGAAAAAAAAAAGTTTTTTGGAAGTTGCCACGGTAGAACTTCATGAAACTGAACTCAGATGGCTAATATATGAGGAATGGGAAAGTTGGTGCTGGTTTTGTGCTAAGAGATCATTATGGGAGAGTCAAGGAGGTAAAATCTATCTCCATTCAAGCAAAGGACGGTCTTGAGGCCGAAACCATAGCTTTGGCTATGGGTTTGGAAGCTGCTTACTATAATGAAATTTACTGTTTGCATGTTGAAATGGATTCATTGATCCTATTGAAGATGATCAGAAATGAGTTTAGAGTTCCATGGAACCTGATCTCACTACTCAGATCCATATGGTCCTTACAATGTGAGTTTGACATATCCTT
>JAUOBV010266770.1:0-11352 GCA_032360425.1 Rubia occidens
GGAAGAAAAAAATTTCTTTATGTTTTCAGGATTTTAGGCTCTGATACCATGAAGAAGATTTTCGGGGTAATAATTGTGTGTTTATATTCATGCTCTGGGGTACATTATATAGTAGTACAAAGATCTATACCAGACTAGAAAAGATATTCTAATATAATTACAATTACAAACAATATTACTATTCCTTAATAACTCGGAGTATTCCAGTCAATCCATTCAGCTGCAAGTAGAGATACTAGAGTGAAGTGAGATAAGCCAGACTAGGCGATGAGGCACCTGTGAAGACGTTATCTCCCAACGCGAGCACTTCTAGATGTTTGCATTCCCAGACGAATGAGGGAATCGAACCATTCAATTGATTGGTATAAAGGTATAGCTTTTGAAGAGAGGGAAGATTACTGTGAATATTTTGTTGGAAGCGCCCTGAAAGACTATTGTTACTAAAGCAGTGGCGGATCTAGAAATTTATATACGGGGTGCACCAATTATATATATTGGTGGAGTGCACTATTTTTTTTTGTATTTGGAGATAATTGATGGGTGCATTATTTTATAATAAAAAAATTCAAAGGTAAAAATTTGTAAAAAAAAAAACTGCACCCCGGGTTATAGTGTACATCCGCCCCTGCTATCCACCACCACCATAACTGTATCAAAAACTTTCAGAATTTGGTAGCTTTTCTGTAAATCCACAGCTGTTTCCATGCTTGATCAGGTGTAAGTAAAGGCTGAAGTGTATCAGGTGAAGCACAATGCTCACTTTTGTTAAAATGACAAACTAAACATGCCTTGATCGTTTCTATTATATCCTTCTTCATGTCAGGCCCCACAAATTGAGAGATTACCCTTTATGGTTGCTGTTTGTCCTGAATGACCACTAATTGGTGTAGCATGCATAGCTAACAGAATCTCCTTTATGATTCCTTTGGATTTCCCAACATAGATCCTCCTGCCCCATTTAAGCACTCCCTTATCATACGAATATCCCTCTTGGTTAGGTTCAGAAAAAATGGCTGCAACAATGAGTTTCTGAGCTTCTTCATCATTCTCATAGTTGTTTTCTATATGTTGAATCCATAATGGTTGCACTGAAGTAGTCATGAACAGTCTGATAGATTTTGTACTGATCTTTACATCCTCTGTACTACTTTGAGTTGCCATTCCATTTGTTAGCCTTCCTGCGCCAAAATCAAGTTTATCTACAATTTTCTGATTCATACCTCCATCCTTCTCAGTTCCCAGGATCTCATCACCATTTGTACTATTATATCCCAAGTCCTTTCCACCAAAATGAATTTCTTCATCACCATTCTTAGTTTCCTCTAAAGTTGTGACCAAACACTGATCAATAAATATTCGGTTAGCCCTTTCAGCTGCCATCTCATTTTCATCAATTGTGTTATGTTCAGCTTCATCATATACAGGTTTCCTTGATAATGCATCTGTAGCTCTATTTGTAGCACCAGGTTTGTAGTAGATCTCAAAACTCAGTCCCAACAATTTTGTGATCTTTTATGTTGCAATGCATTTGTCAATGTCTGCTCAATCAAATATTTTAGGCACTGATAATCAATTTTAATAAAAAAAAACGGCTTCCTACCAAATAATGTTTCCATTTTTCCACTGCCATTATCAAAGCCAACAGTTCTTTTTCATATGTTGATAAACTTTTGTTCTTCTCACACAATGATTTACTCAAGATGGCTATTGGCCTGTTATCTTGCATAAGAATTGCCCCCAATCCCACCTCACAAGCATCAGTTTCAATAACAAATATTTTGTCAAACTCTGGCATTTTCGTAACACTCGCATAATTGACCACTACTTTCAAATGATCAAAGGCCTGTGATGCTCTTTCATTCCATATAAATGAATTCTTCTTTAGTAAGTATGGAGAGGCCTGCAGATAATTCCACATGGGGCTATAAACCTTCTATAACACCCTGCCAAACCTAAGAACCCTCTTAGCTCTTTTATATTCTTGGGCACTGACCAATCCAAGACACAAGAAACCTTCTGATTGTCCATCTAAATCCCTTCAGCAGATATGATATGGCCAAGGTATTCTACCTTCAACTGAGCAAACACACAT
This sequence comes from Rubia occidens, assembly GCA_032360425.1. NCBI lineage: Eukaryota > Viridiplantae > Streptophyta > Magnoliopsida > Gentianales > Rubiaceae > Rubia > Rubia occidens. The sequence goes on from JAUOBV010266770.1 coordinate 2,093, forward strand.
TTGCTAATTTTAGCATATAGTTGATGCTTCTTCATTACAATTAATACCTTATCCACATGCTTCACATGGTCTACCATAGAACCACTGTAAAAAAAAAGAATATCATCATAGAACAACTAGCACAAACTTTCTCAGAAATTCTTCAAAAACATTGTTCGTTAATGCTTGGAATGTAGTAGGGGCATTTGTGAGACCAAATGGCATAACTGGGAATTCATAATGACCATGATGTGTTGCAAATGTTGTTTTGTGTATATCATTATTATTCACCCTAATCTGATGGTAGCCTGGTCTTAAATCTAGCTTAATAAACTACTTAGCTACATACATTTCATCAAGTAATTCATTATTGGAAATCTATCCTTTATTGTACTGCTATTCAACCTCCTGTTATCAATGCACATCCTCCATGCTCTATCTTTCTTTTTTATCAGCAATACCGGAGAAGAATAGGGACTAGTGCTCACTTGAATCACCTTACTCTTAAGAAATTTCTCCACTTGCTTCTCAATCCCATTCTTGTGAGCATGATGATACCTATAAGGTTTTCGCTTAAATGGTTCAGAATTTGCTCTCAATGGAATTCCATGATCTACACTTCTAACAGGAGGCAAAGAATTTGGAAATACAAATACATCAGAAAATTTGCTTTGAACATGTTTGAGGACTAATGGTGCTGTTACCTCTTCCCATTTGATGTTACTGCTTGCACTCCCATTAATTATGTTGCATCTTGTTCTAGCCCTTCCCAGCTCACTAGTCTCTTGTATAATGTGCTCTCTCCTTGTTGATTGAGCAACCCGATCTTCACCTAAAAAATTCACCTGATCCCCAGCCACAGTTGAATTCAGTTCCCAGTTGAAAGATTGTGCTGTAACAACTTCTGATTCCCAATGATTTTCTCCTGAATTTCCATCACAACTCTTTCCATCCCCTTGTGATTCCATTTTTTTAAGAGCTGGATCTATTAGGAGCATATAGGCCTTCCTCTTCTTCCACTGAGATAGCCTTTGTGCTTCAGATCCCCTGACCAGGTTTATTTCCTTTAACTCTGGATTGCCATGCATTAGCAAGTGAGCCCCGTTGCTGTAATATACTACATGCTGACTGTTTAAGTCAAAGGTATATGGATTGAAAAGCTTCACTCAACCTACCCCTAGAATGATATCCACTCCCCCTAAATCCATGATTTTCAGATGAAAGATAAAGCTTCTGAATTCTCCATTCAGCCTTTGGACATTTGTAATATCCCTTAACCACACCGCCATCAGCAATAGTAACTTCAAATGGCTTAGTGTCAGTATATATCAATCCAAATTTTCAAGATTATGGTAGTGCCAATGAAACTGCCAGTACTCCCAATGTCAAGCAAGATGGTAATCATCCTTCCTCTCATTTCTCCCTTCAAATCAAGGGCGTCCCATTTAGAATCCCCACCCACTATGTTTAATACTACATGATTAACATCCTCGAATTCCATTAATTCTTCAGTTGATTGTTCTATCACACAAATTTCTTCATCAAATTCTTCTTTCTTTACGCTAGTGATCAGTTTAACTTTTTTAAACTTACATACATGACTAGGGCCAAATTTATCACCACATTTATTGCAGGGATCATTTTCCCTCCTATACTTCAATTCATGAGGGGAAACCCTTACAAATCTATCACTTTTCCTATTATTCAGAACCAGTTTAGTTATAGCAGCCTCTTGTGGATTTTTAATTCATTTGGCCTGATCCTATTGCAGTCCTACCCTTCTATGTATCAATTCTAAATTCAATTTATCAAGAACAACAACTTCCACAGTTTCATGCAATGAATTAGGCTTAAACAACTTAACCATAGACTGCAGCTCATCTTTCAAACCACTAATAAAGTTGGATATGAAATAGTTTTAAGAGAATTTCAAATCCTTACCATGCATCAGAGTTCTCAACTCCTCAAAGGATTCCTGGTAAGATCTCACTGAGCCTCTTTGACATAATTTGTAGATACAACTGGATCCACTTCCCCCATTTTCAGTGAATCTAAGAAATAGTGCATCCTAGAATTTCGTCCAGTTCCATAGCTCTTTGCGTAGTTTTTCCCCTTGAAACCACACATCGGCTTTTCTTTCAAAGTATAACTCCATCGCTTCAACCTTCTGTACCTCTGGAATCTGATAATATTTGAAGAATTTGGCACACTTTTTGAGCTAATCCTTTGGTTTGTCACCATCAAAGGCTATCAGTTCAGTCGTCCCCACTCCTGATGTGATGTAGTTTCTCCAGTTGTCCCCGATCTCAGCCTCTTGATTCCTCACCTTCATATTCACCAGAATAGATGAGTTGGATTTTCCAGTTGCTTCACCTTTGCTAGAAAGAGACCGAAGCGGTTGATCCTCACCTTGAGCTGGTGGAGATGCATGAACTGATGTCAGTGAATTGCTCCCCTGCTGCTCATATTTGTTTTGAGCAACCCAGTTCTCTATCAATCCGCACATCCTTGTCATCTGAGCTTAAAAACTGATCCTCATCTCCTCTATTTTAGCATCCATTGCAGAGATGCCTTCAGCTTGGAATAGTTGAGTTTTTGCTACCTCCGCCAATCGTGCATACATATCCTTCGAATGTTGTTCATACGCCTTCATTCGAGTGTTTTCTGCCATTATAGCCAAGGGATCGTTGGCTTTGATACCAACTGTGATTATCTCAAAAGATAATCAACTCCAAAATGGTAATTGTTTACCCAAAAGTACAAAGAGGAACCGGTAATTTGATGAGAAAGTAGAGAAAGTTAGATGAGAGAGAGATTTCCGATCGGTATAACAACACACATTCTCACAAATGCCTTTCCACTCCCAATCCCTGACTATTTATTTGGCTAACAACTAATCTAACTTCCTAACTGATATGTTGCTGATCAGTTGCCAATGGAACTCTCCAAGTTGCAGACGTCCAACGGATAGTTTGCTATGATTTCTTGGATACCGGACTAATAGACACTTTTACCCTTGGGGTGATTTTAGATTCATGACATGCACTACCAATATTTTCAGCCCATAACTTTGGTGTTCATTGACTCAGCCCAAATTTCACCTTGGACTCCTGGACGAGCTGCGACTGGCGGCAAATCGAAAAACACTTGAATCACCCACGAACGGCGACAGAAGACCAGCGGCGGTGAGGCCACTCGGCGAGCTGCTGCGTTCTGAGCCCCCACGGCCTGGTTTCATCCTCAGGCTTCAGCGAATCCAGCTTTCCAGCTCTAGAATCCAGCTCCATTAGACGGAGCGCGTGACTCTTGGTAATTTCATCAATTTTAGCGCTTCATTTTTTTTTTCAGTATATAATTCTGAATGTTGAATGACAGGAAGAATGTGTGATTCTGTTCTAGTGTTCTCTGGGAATATATTACATCACTGTGAATCTGAGATGACTTATGAATGATGATGTTCTCGTGTTGTTGTTCTCTGAATCTGTGATGTTGCTCTTTTGATTGTTCTCTGTAGATTTTTGGTGCTCATTGATGATTATTGTGTGACGCTTATAGTTAGTTTTCTTATTATTTCACGTTTAAAAAGTTTCACACAATAATGTCAGAAATGAAGAAAACACATGGTAGCTTATTGTAATTTGAATTTGAGGCCATTCCATTTTAAAAATAGATTATATGAATCATTTTTTTAAGCTACATTTATATTGAAATATTAAATTTGTGCTCTACCAAATTGTATTTTCTGGGTCCACGACTGCTGGTCAGTGTGACTCCTTTTGAGAAACTTAGACCTCCGCATTGTTTGTTGTATCTTTTTCACTAAGACATAAATGATGTTGATAAGTTGAAAATTTGCTCTATCATAGATGGTCATCATTTTTGGCTAAAACTTGTCTTGTCTTGTGTTTTACATTGAGCTTTGATTTGGATTTTGGATTGGGAATTAAAATAGTTTCTGAACTCCTAGTTTAAGGAAGGAGTACCTTTGTTGATACGCCCTGGTGTTGCATATGCACCAAACATTTGTTGACTGTAGAGTCAGATAAGTGAATTCACATGTTTACTTCCTAGAAGAGTTTAGAAGGATTGCCTGGTGATATGGAAGTATAGTAGATTACGGATATTGACTCTTTAATTTTGACTTACATTAAGGAAATGACAAGTAGGTTTCTCAATTTTTTAAGGAATTGAAATGGGAAGAAGATTATACTTTGTCCAATAATGGAGATTCCATCATTTCTATAGTTTTTCGACTACTATGTAATTTGGTAGTGAGGATATAAAAGGTGGAGTATGAATGAGCTTTAGGGTAAAGAGAGAGCATGAGAGAAGATGATGGCAGAAAAACAAGGGATATAAAGAGATGGAGTCACTTGCATGCACGTAATGTTAATATGAAAAAAGTAGAGAAGTAGAGTATGAATAAGTAAAAGAAAGTCTTTGTGCCATTGTTGAAATTGCAATCATATGCTTTGGATTCATACAAGTTTGAGCTGTTAAAGTTGTCTTGTTAGGTAAGATTGTTTACATTGTGTTTACCCCTTGTCACTTTTTCTTTGAGTCTTGCCCATAGAGAGTTACTGTATTGTAGCACAAGAGTGCCTATATGAAAGATCAAGTGTAAATAAGCTTATGAGTGAAGAGAGAACAAGACAATGAAGAATTCTAGAGATAATGAATGGAGATTGATCTACTTGTGATGTAGAGGTAATAGAATTAAGTATTGGAAAGATTGAAGAGAAGAGTATGCATACGTGAAGAATCTATTGTTGGGGTGAACCTTTTGTAAGATCAGATTGCCAATTTTTGGATAGAGTATGTATAAGGTAAAGAGAGAAAGGAGAGGAAATGAAGACAAGAAGTGAAAAATGAATAGATATTTGGTTACTTGTGGTCATGCTGGGTCATAAGAAGTGCAAAGTGCCATAAAGGGCTAACAGTAAAAATTACCCAAGTGCGAAGCATTGAGTACGCGCTTTTCATATAAAGCGCATGCACAATATGATCTAGGAATATTTCATTAATGACACAATATAGCAAAAACAAACTTAGAATAATATACAAAATTATAAAAGACAAATAAAGAACACAATACTAAATTCAAAGTTTCAAGGGTAGTTAGAAGAACTGAAAGACTAAGATCGAAGGAATCTTAAGTTCTTATGAAATCATTTAAGGCTCTAAACTCTAGTCATCAGAAAAATCATCGTCATCTCCACCAAAAGTATCCTCATGGACCTCATCTCCATCCCTAAACTCCATGTCATCTTCCTAAATTAATAGTAAACTGTAGAAACTAATATCCAATTCCAATCATAAAAAAGGAAACAAAGAGAGAAACCACACTGTCAGTCCAAAAGCATGCCCTTTCCGTCTTCCTCTGCTCTCAGTGATACAAAGCGCTGTACCTTGTGCTTAGCGCTTAAAGCGAGCTTTTTAAAACCCAGTGGTCATGTAGAGTTAATAAGATAAGTGATGAGAAAATTGGATAAAGGTGGATTATGATTAAGTAGAAGAGAGCCTTAGAGCAGTGGTTCATACATGGCTGGTTTGAGTAATGGAAGTAGTCTCTTGCTGTTGTAAAGAGATATTTTACAGTTGCAAGGTCCCCAGAGTGACCATGAGAGAAGATGAAGATAGCAGGAGAAAATATGAAAAGAGATTGAGTCACATGTGGTCAAATAAACAAAAAGTGCTGAGAAGAACAGTAGAAAGAGGTAGAGTATATGAATAAGGGAAAGAGGGATTTGGACCGAACCGAAGGTTCAAGTTGCTCTCATGTGAACTGGAGATCATAGACCACGGGATTCGGATATAGGATGAAGATGGTATGACTGTGAATTCTTTCCGTATTTGATGGGAACTTATGCAAAAGATCAATCAGTTTACTACTGAAATTGCTGAATGGGTGTCGTTAATTAACATGTGAATTACTTTGAATATTAACGATACCTTTTCACTAAAATGCCATTTCTCTTCAAAGATATCAAGATTTTGAATGCATAATTTGAATCTTCTTATATGTTTACTATACAGATTACTTAATAGCACTATGGTTAAGGATCCACCCATACCCTTCAAAGAAGGACAATTGGTTGAGACAAAGTCTTTCATTAAAGGTTACCGAGGTGCATGGTTTCGCTGCGAGGTATTGTTCAATGCTTTACTTAAATCTTATTGTCCATCAAGGAGACAAACAATTTAAGGGAACATATTTTTGCTTTTCTAGGTTAGTGGCTGGGCATGAGTGTATAGTATGATCCTCAATCTACCGATGTATTCTTCTTGAAAATTCATTCATGAGTTACTTTGTGATGCAGCACCAACGTAGCGTAGGCTTAGAATGGATAGAACTTGCCTTTAGAGCAGGTAAATTATAGGTTTATGGCTGTAGGGTAGAAAGAAAAACAGCGGATCCTTAAATAAACGAAGATAAAACATAGGAATCACTCTTAAACCCTTGGCGTCATGCCTCATGATCTTTTAGGCGTCGAACCTAAAAGTTAAATTGTGTCACACAACTCGTAATCATGAAGTGAATCTTAAGAAAATTCAATAATCTTAGTCTGTCTATTCCTTATAGACAGTGGTACATTATTTATAGCTAAAAAAATAATCCAATAGGAAAAGGAAAATCCCTCTAGTTTTCCTAAACTAACAATGTCCTAATTAGACTCTAAAAGCTAAAAAGAAACGAGATCAAACCATTCTTAAAATACCTAAAACATTCTGAAAATAAGAAAGTAACAAACAAAAACTTTCTCAAACTATGAAATGATATTCCTGGTTGCTGTTCACGTGAATAGTATTTTGAAAAGTAATATACTTAAGTTCTATTCTCATTCCTCATCATTTTCAGCAGCTTAAAAAAACTCGACTCGAGCAAATTATAATCATTGATCTTCTCATAAAGTCCAAGGATCATAGTAGGCATTCTGAACTCAATAAACCACGTACAATCTCCACGTGGATGTTCCATCCAACAAACTAAATACTTCCTATGAACAAGATATTTTGGGTCATGCACTAGTTTGGGAGGTTTTATTAGTAGTGGAGTTTCTGTCATTATTTTCTGAACTTCTTTAAAAGGTTTGACTGTGACTTTACCATTTTGAAATTCAAATTTCTCCGGGCAATTTGTTGCAGCATCTACAATAATATTAAACCCCTTAACGAACGCTTCCAGTCCATGAAAATTTGGAACTTCTCAAATTGAATTTAGAGCTGACCATTCAACTACGACATTCATCTTGTCTACCACCACATTATCTTCTCCCTTAAACTCCTTCTCGCAAGGTTTCTTGTCAAGAGTTGTAATGACCTCCATTTGGTCCCTAACTTCTTCAGTTGCCCTACTTGGCTGACATTGGTGCTGAATATTTTTTCATAGTTTCAGTACTCAGGCTTCAAAACAGTTGTTGCAATCAAAGGAATAAGTGTTTGCCCTACCGTCGTGCAACACATCTCGATTATATAACCATGGACGTCCCAGAATTAAATGGGAAACCGTAACAGGAATAACATCACACCAGAAAAAATCAGAGTAGGCACCTTGTTTTAAATTTACTAAATCTGGAATGGTAGTGTTGTTTATCCAAGCAACCTTTAATGGTTCGGGGTGAGGTTATGTTTGAAGTTTAAGCTTCTCAACATGGATTTCGAAACTACACTCATGCTATTGCCACCATCAATAATTAGAAACTACACTCATGCTACTGCCACCATCAATAATTAGCTTCTTGGTCTCATTCTCGTACGTGACCAGGGTTTGAACTGTGGAAGTCCTCCAATGTCTCTGTCCAACCTTCGATGCACTAAGAATTCACAAAGAATCAGAAAAGATGCATCTTCTTCATCAAGGTTATTGATGCCGAGCCCTTGCATATCATCAAAACAATCTTCGTCACCTTTGTCAGTCTCTGGGTTTCATCCTCGTATTCTTGGCCAATATGTTAGTTAGTCTACCAACATTCCTTGAAGCTATGAGTTCATACTGCTCTGATACTAAAATTGATGCAGCATCAAGTGAGCGTAGGTTTAGAACGAATTTTAAGTGTAGAATTTGGCTTACAGTAGGTAAAATATAGATTTTTGGCTGTAGGATATGAAGAAAAACTGCATAACCTTAAGTAAACGAAGATAAAACTTAGGAATCACTCCTAACCCTTGGTGTCATACCTCAGGATCTTTTAGGTGTAGCGCATAAAAGTTAAAGTTGTGTCACATAACTCATAGGGGCAAACGGGGACTTTTGTGGCCACTAAACTCTTCCCATTATTCACTTTGACCACTAATTTTTTTGAACACTTTTGACCAATCAACTAACAAGATTGCTAAGTCGTGGCCCTTCTCTTTGGTGAATCCATCAAAATTGGCTTTCATCGGTCCACGTGCCATCCACATAAGATTTTCAGGAGCTAAATTGTCTTTTCATGAGTTAAAATGGCTTCTTCAGCTCAACTGATCATCCTCTTCCTCGTTTCTACTCTCCTTTGCAATGGTCAACTCTCATTCCGGCCACAGGCACTCGTCCTCCACATCCAAAAGGATGCTGCCACACTCCAGTATGTAACCAAGGTCACTCAGAGAACCCAGCCGCCACCCTCGACGCGCTCGACCTCGGCAACCACTTCCTGTGGGTCCTGCGATAACAACTACGTCTCCTCCACCTACCGCCCTGCTCGCTACCTCACCGCTGCACAACTATACTGCCAGGGCTGCAACCCTGAGAGATCTATCCGGAGAATCCAATAATCAACACCGCCACGGGTGGTGAAGTCGCCCAAGATGCCCCTACATTCCTGACTTTGTATCAAGATTGCTACATATTGGGATCTTGTTGTATTAATTTTGGTACTCCAAAAATCTTTTTTTTTGGTTTCTTAATTGGGTTTCCGGTTGTTAATTAATTTGCTGCTTTTAAGATTGTTTTGTTGGCGGAGGATTGATGGAGAGGCGGAGGGAGGGAGGGAGGAAAGAGAGTGTGGCTCGAGATAGCGGTGGCGGTAGCAGAGGAAGGGGGCTGGGTTGTAATTTAAATTAAATTGTGATTAAAATTTAAAATTCTGTCAAAATGTTTATAAGAAGAAAAAAAATGAATATTCATTTTTACCCTCAATTTTGTTAAAAATTCAACAACTAACGGTACAGACTTCATATTTAGTGGTTTGGCCATGATTTAGTGGTTTGACCAAACGGAATGACCATGTCTTAGCAGTTTTGTTAGTTAACTGGCCAAAAGTGTAAGAAAAAAATGAGTGATCGAAAGTCAACAATAATAA
>JAUOBV010266879.1:0-11351 GCA_032360425.1 Rubia occidens
CACTACTAAATTTTAAAAAACTTATTTATGCTAAAAACGTCAAAGGATACAATAAATAAAAATATAATATTTGAATAGAAAAGTCCATTTTAACTTTTAAAATGTCGCATTGAAAAAATAACATATCAATCCAAACAAAAGTATAAATTATAAATTAAAATTTTAGATATAAAAGTATCACTAACTGGTGTTAACACGTATAAAGTGTGAAAAGCTAACATGCAAACACGAGATTTACAATAAAAGATCAAAATTTAATTTTAAAACACATGATTTTAGTGGGGGAAAAAGGCTTATGAAAGCATCACAATGTTTGGTTGAAACATCAAGCACTGAAAATGAAACATGAAGTCTGGTAGTAAAAATCTACGCATTGCACGAAAATGAGAAAAAAATTGATCCGCAAATTTCTCCGACCCAGATTTTTGACCCGCGAGATTCTTATGACCCGAAATCATTAATTGCTCAATTATTTATGTCCAGCACCCCAAAATGTGGTATTTGCGCCCAGATACCTCCATTCTCTCCCAAAATTTATTATATTATATTTAGAACCTCATCTCTAATTAAACTTCATAATATTGCACATTAATCCTTGGTCTCGCTGTGAGACAGTCTCGCACAAGAGTTTGTCTTTGGGAATTAGAAATTTAATGCTACTAATGTCAATAACTTTTAATTTAAAGGTGATTTCCTTATTTATGTTAATAATTTCTATATGCTTTATGACCACCGTAACTTTGATTCGTATGAACAAATGTTTGCTGACGATATTCATTAAAAATTAATTGTTACTTACAACTTTTTAAATAGACATATATTAAAAAAATTGGTTATTTAAATTTTGTGAAAATGAATATAATTATTTATTTATATTGTATTTTATAGCAAATTTTTTTTTGTTTTAGGCCAATTAACTGTTAGACATGGTCCTTTTATAACTAACGTAATGAATGGGGTGATTTAGTGTTTGTTTTTATTTATTGCAACTAGATTCTTATAACATTTAAGAACTCTTAAAATGTATCATAATGTATAAGTAATTATAATTTGACTATAAAAGTTATTGAAACAAGCTTTTTCATGATTGGTCTAACCCTTAGTCGATGTATCAGGAGACTTTCTCATTTTGTAGTGGTTAAACTATTTGTTATTGTGTTATTAAGAAAGATCATTATTGTTTTATTAAATACAAAGTTAGCTAAAATAGAAAATATGTAGGAGATGAACAATAAAATATAGAGAGAATATGAGCAGGGCCGGCCCAAGCCCAGTGCGGGCTGGGCGACCGCCCTGGGCCCAAGGTTGAGAGGGGCCCAAAATTTTAATTTATTATTATTTTTATATAGGTGTTTGGGTTTAAATTTTTGCAATAGTTAAAGTGAATGTGTAATTTGGAGATAATTATAATATAGATCCAAATGAATGTTATGATTTATATGGCCCAAATTATAAAGTTGCCCAAATGTGAACTTAAATACATATTATAGCAGTATATGCTTCATTTTCTCCATTTTCTTTGCTATGCTCATCTAATGTGACAAATGCATTTCAAGTTAACACGAAATTTGAACGATTCTATAGAAATTAGTTATTTTCCATTATTTATTTATTTGATAACTAAATAAATAGATACAGTAGAATGTAGATGCTATGTTTATAATTTATATTGCTTCAAAATGTAAATGAATTTTTATATCTTTGTTCATTTAATGTTAATTTATTAATCAAACCAAAATTATATTCGTGTTTAGTTATTAATAAATAAAGCAATAAACTATTTGTAATCATTTTTTATTGAATTTTGAGTTTGTTTTAAAAAAAATTATACGTTCTCATTCTAGCATTATACTTATTCTGTTTTAATATAAGTTACACATTTTTTACCAACTTTCTCATTTCATGTTAAAATAAAGGAAGTATATAATTTAAAATATTTTAATAAATAAAAAATAAAAAATGTTATAATATAATTTGTATTTTAAAGAGGGGTCCAAATTTTTTGTTCGCCCAGAGCCTCAAATGTGTTTGGACCGGCCCTTGTAAACATCTCAGCCTTATATTTATTGTTGACCCCTAACTCTTCTGTTACATTTTCCTGGGCTTGCTCGATGGTTCCATGACTTGTTTCATCTTTAACCATCTTAGGAAATAGGAAATTTGATCCACTTCGCCGATGCTTATTCTTCTCAATGAGCAGCCTGGTTGCTATTGTTGATTTAGAAGGTAACATTCTTGCTCTGGTACCCCATCTTGAACCCCCACAGTACCCAATCATATTGCTTGAAGTTGGTCGATCCTTGATACAGGTTCCCATTACAGATATGTCAAACATTGTCAATTTCTCCTCCTTTGCATTTGGATTAAACTCTAATATGAAGGGGTCAGACCCCACCCTTTTCCTCTTCTCGATTTCCATCAATTCCTCACGGTAATATTCTCCTCCACCCCTTTCCATATTATCTCCCTCATCAGTAATGGTCATAATCTGTAGTGCCCCATCAATTTGGTAGTTAGACTGAACCTCACTATTCTCCTCTTCCTCTCTCTCACCTCCTAATCCGCCACACTCCTGTCTCTTCTCTAATGTCACTGCCCTATTACTTCCCTTTATTGCTGGCTTTAGTATCTTTTCCCCGCCGTCCGAGTGTTTGCTTCCACCGCCATCCAAGTGTTTGCTTCTGATTGATGAAAACAGTTCGACTTGGCTCAAATTTGTAGTCTCCAATTCACTAATCCCTGTCGGCACTAGCTCCATATTTCTCATATTCATGGTCGGCTGTGTTTCTCTATTATTTTTGTGCTCCGTCGGAACGCTCGTTGTTGCCGATAATGATGTTGTATATTGATAGGTGATTGTAGTGTCCACCATCTATGTTTACCGATCGGTGTTGGTACTTGCAGGCTGCGGCCCATTATCATTCAATTGGGTAAGCATTTTGTGGTATGTATTTTTGGTTTGTTGGGATTTTGCACTTTGTTCTTGAGCTGAATTTATGGGACCTAAAGTGGGCATATTATTGTTATTTGATGTACTAATTAGAAAGTGGTGGGGTATAACGTTGTGGGGAAAGTTTATGTATGGGTTGTGTTGTGGAATATTGGAGGGACTTTGGGCTTGTGCTATGGGTTGGTTTAAATTGTCAATTTGGGGCAGCCGATTCTCATTATATTTCTTTTGGGCCTTTGGGTCATTTGGAGGTCTATGGTCTTCCACCGGTTGGGGCACATTAATATGAGGTGAATAGGTCTCATAAATAGGATAGTGATTAGATAAGGATTGAGTACCTTCTCCGCACTGTTGTGTCTTGTCTATCTGCTTTATCCCTTCCGCCACCTGCTCCCTTTCCCATCGCGCCGAACATTCTCCAGTGCATTTAATTCCGTCAACAATTCCTGTTTTTATCCTTGCACTCGAGTGTTCCTCTCCCATCCTTTTACCTTTGCCTTTATTGTTTCTCTTTAGCACTTCCTCCACTGAGAGTCCCCGTAGTGTTTGTAGGTCGATTTGCGTTGGCTCTCCGTGTACTCCATCTTGTGGTCCTAGATCCTCCTCAGGGTTCTTGTCATCACTAAGGATTGTAGACATAGCTTGGAACCTCTCCGCCCTTTGTTCTCTGTGTTTTCTTCGGATATCTTCAATTCTTTGAATAGACTTGACTATCATCTCTAGCATGGACTCTGACACAGCTCCACTTAATTGTCTAGAGACTCTATTCGGGTGTAAGATCAGCCTCCCTTTCTCATTAATTGTCTTCAGAATTAATGAGTTTTCATCATTGTCCCTGGCCACGTCATCTGCCGGAGTCCAATTTTCAAGAAAAGTGAGTATTGCATTTGAACCATTCCGTTCAACCAATCCAGGAACTTCTGAGTTCAAATTCCCAGCTCCTATACCCACATCATCTTCACGTACTGCCATATCTTCATTCTTAAATATTGCATATGGATTTGTAATTAAATTTTACGGGTTTACCTCCACGTGGTCCCCTGATCGTGTTGCTGGAAGCCCTAAGGGTGGTATAGAGCTAATTACCATCTCGAAATCCTGGTCAATCTCCGGTGATGACGAGTTGTTTCCGTCCTCAGCCTGTTCTGGCCACACTCCCGGATCATCACTTTGATTACTATCACGCTCTCCTGAATTTTTGACCTGGCCAAGTTGATTTGACAGGCCATGCATTTCTCCTGTGTCGGTTCCCAAATCTCCAGGTGCAACTTCATGTGGGCTTAGTATGATATCCTCCTGGTACTTGAAGCCTTCTGGGATGTCATATCTTTCCCCAAGAAATCTCACTTCATTATTCCTCATGAAATCCTCAGGGATGTGTGTGAATCACCTAGCTGGGAGATTTTTATGTACCCTCATTGTTGCTGGAAAAAGTTCTACTGAGTTATCTCTGAGAATTTCAACACCCAGTTGTTGGCTCAGTTCTACAAATCTTTGAGCTAGATAGTATTCCAGTGTGGCGTCGTCTTGAAACCTGCATCGGGGCATGGTGTGGCCTATCCCGCCACATCTTCTGCACAATTTATGCAATCTTTCGTAACCAATAGATATCCACGCCTTTCCTCCCCTTCTTAGCCTGAAGTAGAATCTCGAAACTAGGGGCTGATGTATCGGAACCCATACCCTCACATTGGCATAATCGGCATTCTCCATTGATGACATGCCGCCAAATATAACCTCTTCCACATCTCCAACTACCGTCGCATATTTTACAACAGTTTTCGGCGGTAAATACTCAAGTGGTAGCCCATAAATTCTGATCCACAACCAGACGTGGGTGACCCGCATGTGTGAAAAAAGTATCTCAGGGACCCATCTTCTTAAGGCAAGCAGTCATCCCGCCACTGCCATTGGACCATTGTGTAGGACAGCGTTCATGTGAGCATGGCTATCAAAGCGAAGCACATAAAATCTCTCTGCTTTAGCCATGACTTCCACACCACCTCTCCAATAATCATCTGCATGCTCTTGCATTCCGGTTGCACTAAACTGCCTGTAGTCTAGAAAGAACCCCACCAATGAGTTGGCAAAGGTTCTTATTCCTTCATAATAATCTCCATCGTCCCCCGCAAGCACTGGCCCTCTTCTACTCGGTCTAGGCATGTCTCCGTTGAAGTCTGCGCCAACTGGTACATCCATGTATTCCTCCGAGTATTCAGAGTCTTGACGGGAATCATCCGACCAATGGTCTTCAAAAATCCTTTGTGACATCCTGCTGCTTTAACTTATTCTCCTTTACTATTTGTAGTACTGAAAGTTTTTTTTTTGGAAAGGAATATGGCATATATGGCCCTGGTACTGATTTGGGATCTGTTTGTTTGATTTGTTTTGGTTTATTGGGTAACTGAGTGTAACTGAGTTTTTTTTGTAGGATTTTGGTCACCAACTTATATGTGATTTGGCTCTTTGTGCATGAGTTTGGGTTGTTTTGATTGGAGGAAGAAAAGACTAGAGTTGATGCTGATAAGGTTGGTAATTCGTTGTAAGAGTAAACACTTCAAAGTGTTGCTGCTGCTATCTTGAAATCTTGATGCTTGTTACTAAGAACACAAGAAGACAGGATTGTTTGTGGTTTGGTACTGTTGCTCTCAACTTTTAGAGAGAGAGTGGCTTTTTCAATGAAAAACACCATAGCTTTCAATGACCCACAATGTATCTCATATAAATAAAGAAGTGAAATTTCCACGCAATTTACATAACATCTACAGTATACTCCAACTTCATGCTAACATAGTGTATTTGAAGTTCCACACTGATGTATTAAGACTGAATTTTTTAAATAATGCAACCGGATCATTGTAGACCGCCTTGAATAAACCGGATCTCTCATTCATAAACTTCAAAAAGAATAATGTATTATTCGGAGGAAGGAATTGCTAGTAACGTTTTGTGAAGCACCTAGTACTAAGATCATGTGCAGTTGTGGTTTCTTAATTTTAGAAAACCGCTCTAGAAATCAAAAACACCCACATTGATGATTTTAGACCGATTTTTAGTTTAAAAACATATTCCTAGTTTCTAAGTAAGGAACCGGTCAAGCAACCATGTCATTAATGAGGCCCATGTGCGCGTGGGGCCCCTGGCCACGAATGTCTTGTTTTATCCCAACATGGGACATGTGGCGCCCATGCAATGGTCCACGTGTTCCATACCATGCAGCCCTATTTTTAAAAAAATTGGAGGGACACGTGGCACCCTCTGGTTGGACCACGTGTCCCCAACTTAATTTTTTATTTTTAAAATTTTCTTTTAAAAATATGGAAAATATTAGTAGCGAAAAATTTTGATTAGTAAAATTTGATTTTAAAATTTTGGGAAAAATTAGTTGAGAATTAGGAGAAAATTTAGAAAAACTAGAAAAAAATCCGTATTTTTTTGGGAAAATATTAATTCACAAAATGTTAAATAATTTATGGGAAAAATGAAATGAAATTTTAAAAATGAAAATGTATTATTAAATTTTACATTAAACTTAGTTTGAGTGGACATATATAATTAAATTAAATGTTAATGGTAAAATTAATTAATAGGATAGATAAAATCAAGTTGGGTCTATGAATAGTATAAAGTGATTTCTTACCATTGTGAGAAGAAAATGAGTGATTTCTTAAAGTTAGGTGAAAGAGAGAGAATGAGAAAAATAATTTATTTATTTGGTAAGAAATCGGTAGCGGTTTCTACCATTAAACATGGTCTTAGGAGAGTAACTGAGTTAGCAATGCTACCAAATCCTTATATATCAACTCTTTCCTTTGAATATCTCCAATGCAGCCTTCAACACGGTAAATTTGTCTGGCAACATAAGAGTGACGGACCCTCAATCTTAGGTATAATCTCCAATCTAAAGGTCAAACAAGTAAGTCCTAAGTGATGTGGATGAAAATTCAAGCGACTATGTTAATGTAGCTCATGTTTCAAAGTGTCAAATTGAGGTCTACTCCCAAATCAACGCACGATCCAATTTTTTATTCTTTAAGCTAATATCTTAGTATTATAAGAATTTTGTACGCTGAATCAAACTAAATGAAAATAAATTTACACCCATCAACATAAAATCCCATCACCACTATATGAGAAGTAAAATTTCTCATCCATGAGTTATAGTAAAATACATAGAACAAAACAACAAAAGATGTACTAGTACGAGACTGAAGTTATCAAAATATTATTTACCTTAAAAAATGATAACTTGATTGATGCGATGTAAAAATACAAATACTCCGTACAAATATATTATACTATGTTTTAATTAAAATTTTGAATAAAATTTAAAGTACTTACATAATTTTATGAAAGTAAAGGAAATAAATATTTAGAAGTATTTTGTGAATAGTACTTGTGTATAGATTAGAATCATTTTCATTTTATGACTCTATAAAGGTCTCTTGTACCTTTACATATTGTAACCCAAATCATTAATACAATCACGACATTATTTCCTAATGGTATCGAAGTCTAAAATCATGAACCCTCTAAAATTCTTTTTTTTGGCGTTGATCTTTTTCCTGGAGACCATCGCCACCAATTGCCTGTGTTGTCACTGTTGAGCTCGCGCACACCGCGGATGTCCAGACTCGCCGGCGCGTACATTACACGCATTGTCATTGTCGTTGTTGATCCGCTAATCCATCGCTGCTTGCTCGCTGCCAACCGTAAGCCGTCATTTGACTTTCGTCCTAGTTGCTATCGATCCATATGTCGGCGCATCCATCTCATGCGCTGCCATCACTAGCCGATGCTAACCACGCGCTACCGCTGCACCAATGTCAACTGATGATTCCTATTCTACCTGTGATGTCACAGAAACTGATTGCATCACTACCGAAGTTGAGGCCAATAAAATCAGGGATCTCGTTGCCAACAATGTTATTGCAGCTCTACTTAAGCAGTTTCAATTGCATTCTGGTAACCTGCAAAATGCACTTGTTTTTCGTTAGATGAGTACTCCCTACCGTCTTCATCTATCCGACGGTCCCTGTATTGTCTTCTGTATTGTTGTTCTGAAAGGTGGAGAAAAAAAACCAGAGAATGGACCACTGCAATTCGTAGTGCTTTGCTTGCTTAGATTTGGTTTCATTGATGAAACCATTACCTAATTCCTGGTTGGTCATCCTGATTATGACGACTGGCCCAGAGTTAATGCTATGCTTATTTTCTGGATCCTGCAGAGAGTTTATCCATCTGTACGATCTTCGGAAAACTATATTTCTACTGCTAAGCAATAGACCAAAAATTCTGGAAATAAGAGATGACAACATCAATTGCCGCCAAAATGGACAGTCCGTTGCCATCTAATTCAGCAAACTCAAGAAGCTATATGATGAATATAACTCACATATACCTCATTGAGTTTGCTTATGTGAACTTTGTAAACAATTGTGTCTCTACAATGTTGTCGTCGTTGCCATCATTGACTGCGAGAATGCAATAGTTTATCAATTTCTCCTTGGTTTAGATGAAGGTTATCACACGCTGCGATCCAGTGTCATGGCTCAAGAACCACAACAACTACTTACTTGCATTTATACTCTCGTAATTCAGGAGGAGACTAACAAATCTGTCATTCAGGCACGTGAACCTTCAACTGATTCCATGACATATCTTGTTCCTTGACGTTTATACCTTCAGAATCTTCACCCGGAGCTCTCACTACAGATGAACGTAAGAATCTTATTTGTACTCATTGTAATCGCAAAGGCCATGACAAAGCTACTTATTTCAAGCTCACATGCTATCCAGAATGGTTTATGGAGATAAGGGACAGGGCCAATGCCTCCAAACATGTTGCCCAGCTAAGCCCTCCGGCATCGTGGCTCGGCGTCCTCACCTCCGTCCACCGGCTCGGTTATGTCACCGTCATGTTTCACGGCCGTGACACCTGTTGACCCTGATTGATCTGTCATCGGCCTTGCTTTTTCTGACCACCAATGATGTATGGACATTAATTTATTTAATCAGTTAAATTATCCTTCTGACCATGTGTCAGGTAAGCCTACTTTACATTGGATTCTTGATTCTAGAGCCTCGTATCACATGCCTAGTGACAAATGTTCTCTTATTGATCTTACTACTTGTTTCGATTCAACTGATGTTCTATTGCCTGATGGATCTATATCGGCTACTGCACAATATGGATATTTATGTTTTGGAGATATCACTCTTACTCATGTGCTTTATATACCTACACTTTGTTGTAATTTATTATCATGCTCTAGATTGCTTTCGTCATTACACTGTCTAGCTTTGCTTACTAAAAATTATTGCATTTTACCGAAAATCAGTACGAGAAATGTGATTGGCGTGAGTGAATAGCAAGGGGGAGTTTGTTGGTTTCGTGTATTAGATGACCAAGTTTGGCCGCCTATTCCAAAACTAGTTTCGACCATTGCTTCAGTTTTTGCTTCTTCATTTTATGTACGACATCAGTGTTTTGGACACCCATCCTCCACAGTGCTATATTTCGTTCCTACTCTTTATTTTAACACAAATAAAACTACTGCTCCATGTTGTTTGTCATAGAGTAAAGCAGACTAGACATAGTTTTCCTTTAAGTTCTTCAAATTCTAATTCTTTGTTTAAATTAATACATTGTGATGTGTGGGGGCCTTATAGCTCACCTTTTCCTAATGGAGAATTTTTATTTATTAACGATTGTTGATAATTATTCCCAATCTATCTGGGTTTATTTATTAGTAGCTAAGTTAGATGTAACTTCTAGATTTATAGAATTTTGTGCTTTGGTCAAGAATAAGTCCAGTCGTACTGCTTGTCGTGTTCGTGCTGATAATGGTACTCAATTTCTTCCTCCGTGATCTTATTTTTCTGAATGCATCATACTGTTTGAGATATTTGTGGTTAAAACACCACAGCAGAATGGTCGTGTTAAGCGGAAGCATCGTCATCTCCTGAATGTTGCTCGGACCTTGCGCTTTTAGGCCGATCTGCAAATGAGATTTGGGGATAATGTGTTATTCCTGCTGCATTTCTGATAAACCAGATTCCAACGACGCACCTCAATGGTCGTACGCCATTTGAGCTTCTTCATGGATGTGCTCCAAATTACAAGTCTCTTCGTGTTTTCGGATGCCGGTGTTTTGCTTCTTATGTTCCCACATTTCGTGACAAGTTTGCTCCCATAAGTCATCGATGCATTTTTCTTAGCTATCTTGCTAGCAAGAAAGGCAATCATCTCTATGATCTGGAATCAGGCACCTTCTTCAACAACTGTGATGCTGATTTTTGTTAAGACCTATTTTTGTTTGTTGTGCCATTTGTTCCAGCTTAGACTGCACAGTCCCCGACTGCCGAATGGTTCAACGATTCACCTCCTCTTCCAGATTTGACTCACGATGCAACCACCTCATCATCGCTTACCGAAGTTGCTATTCACCCCACAACGCGATGCCTCTCCAACCGTCGACTTTGCTTGCCGCCCTGCCCCTGCTGCCGACGTAGCCCCTGCGCTGTCGGCCACAACCGTGGCTCCTCCGCAGCTTCCTGTAGCAGCCATGCCTACTTTGGTTCCCCCAACTGTGGTCGTGTCTCATGTGCTCTTCCTGTTGCCACCGCTGCTCCTTTAGCACTGAATGGCTATGTTGATCAGTCTTTCACATTACCCGAATCTTCTTTTCATCACAAAATTCGTGATCGTCGATCTCTTTCTTATCTGAATAATTATGGCTGCTCTATTACATTTTCTAAAACTGCTGTCACTGCTCTGCTCATTTCAACATCATCACTATGCACAGGTGTTATCTATCACTGTTTATGTAAACTTCTATACATTTTTTGTTTCGCATTCTAGATGTTTCGGTGCAGTTGCCTCTTGTGCAGATCCGACTACTTTTTCTGAGGCGTCAAATCTTGCGCATTGGTGTGATGCTATTGCTGATTAGCTTATTGCTCTTGACCGAAATGAGACATGGATGATGACTTTGCTTCCTCTGGATAAGACTGCAATTGGATGTAAATGGACAAGTTTGATGGATCGATTGAATGGAATAAAGCTCATTTAGTGGTTCTTAGTAATCGTCATATTGAGGGTACTTACTTTACTGAGACTTTTGCTCCTTTTACAAAGATGAGTTCGGTGTGGTTGTTTCTATCTTTTGCAGTTATCTGTGATTGGGAACTACATTAGATGGATAAGCATAATTCTTTTCTGCATGGTTATCTTTACAAAGAGGTCTTCATACATCCTCCGCCTAGCTATCCGGCACCACCCGGACTAGTTCGGAGACTTTAGAAATGTCTCCACGGCTTGTGACAGGCTCTTCGCAATTGGTTTGCCAAATTAGGTACTGCTCTTCGTGCGTTTGGATTTGTTAAAAATGAGGCAAAC
>JAUOBV010266985.1:0-11351 GCA_032360425.1 Rubia occidens
CCTATAATTAAGAGTGGTGAAAAT
The DNA here is from genome assembly GCA_032360425.1 of Rubia occidens. NCBI lineage: Eukaryota > Viridiplantae > Streptophyta > Magnoliopsida > Gentianales > Rubiaceae > Rubia > Rubia occidens. The sequence continues at coordinate 25 of JAUOBV010266985.1, forward strand.
CCTAATCCCTAATTGAATTAGAAAGAATCAAAACGGTCTTACCTTATTTCGGTTATAGAGGTGGAACCACTGAGAGTTGAAAGATGGTGCAGCCTCCACAAAAGCGGCGAGTGTCTTGGAATTTGCAAAGAACGAATGATGGGAACAGAGATGAAGAACGATGGAGCAGTTGCTCTGCTGTTGGGAACGAGAAGCAAGGGTTTACAAGTTGAGAAATTTGTAAAATGTGAATAAATGTTTGATGGGGCACTGGGTCAACGGGGTGAATTGACCAACAAAAAAAACAATTTTAAAATAATGGGCAGGGCAGCTGCCCTGGTTTTCCTAGGGCTGCCTCCGCCACTGATACTATTGGTGACCGGGGGTGGTGGTTGAAGTGCCAGAGGTGGCGATCGGTGGCGGCAGCCGATGGATGGGGTAAGAGAGGAGTATGAAAAAGAAGAAGAAAATGGGAATGAATTTTTTAGCTTTGGTCCAAAAGGTATTTTGGTCATTTCCAGTTGATTAATACCCTGAAATGACCAGTCAATGCCGGAATATAGTCTTTAGAGTTATGTTTGCACTTTCTTTAAGCAGTTAAGGTTGTTTTTTTAAATTTATTTTGAATCATCTCAGAGCCATGTGCACTTATTGAAATATATAGAGTTGTATTTGTATATATTCCTAATTATTTTATTGAAAGATATTAGGAAAAAGTGCATTTATGCCCCCAATTTTTGTGTTTTTGCAGATATACCCCTGAGTTTTTTTAAAGTGCATTCATACCTCTGTTGTGGTCTAAAAAAATGGTCAATTTTGATCATTCCCGGATTCAATAGAAATGAATGTTTAATTTCGGTCATTCTCGGATTCGAAGAAAACAGTCATTTCTATTGAATTCGAGAATGACCAAAATTGACCAATTTTTCAGATCACGACAGAGGTACGCATGCACTTTAAAAAAAATTGGGATATATCTGCACAAACATAAGAATTGGGGGGCATGAATGAGTTTATCCTAAGATATTACTACTCTATCCCAAACCTGGTTGTACATTAACGATTCATAGTCAAAATTAGTTAACTCTAACCATGAAATTGAATTGGTGTGTAAATTGCATTTAAGAATACTATCATGTGATACCTTGTTAAATTCGTTATAACATACTATATTTTCAAAATATAAAAGTTTGCACATGTTTTAAATATATTTAATGAAGGATTATTAAGGTCAACACATAGTATTGCTCTAGAAAGTCTAAATTTTAGGTATGGACATTTATGTTATTCTTTCCCCATTCATCTCCATATTTTCCTCTCCCAGGGAAAGAACCATGTACAAGATTGTAGAAAGATCTCTGACTAAAGTTGAGACCGTCTCACATGAGACCATCTCAAAGATCAAATATTTTTTGAGTTAAATATTGAAAGTCAAAATATGCAAGTTGATATAAGAGAGAGGGAGCAATGATTAAACAATTCATAGATGATTTCTCGGGATACAATGCTTTCGGTATCCGTAGTAAGTAATCACTGTAATTAATTACTCTCTCCCACTATATTAGGATATATTTTAGGAATGATTAATTCACTAATAAATCTCCGGAGATACCATGCTTGCGATACTCCGGGGATACGGTACAATTTGCGATGATTAAATAGTTTTCGAGCTAATCGTTGAAGGTTAAAGTGTACAGTTTAAAATAAGAAATAATGAGTACTCCATCCGTCCCACAATTGTTGACTTATTTTTTAGTCAACTTTCTCAAACCATGTTTGATCATCAAGAACTTTAATTACGGATATTAATGGTACGTTAAAATTTGATATTTAGAACTACGTAGACATAAGAGTCTAACAATATCTCACATGATGATATTAGAGTCTTGTTACTAATTGAAATTTATGGTCAAATATGGTCCGAGAAAGTTGACCAAAAGTAGGCCAAAAGTTTTGGACGGAGGGAGTATATGTTTACGCAATCTTAAAGCGAGGCGAGGTTTCCTCTTTTGGTGGCCGCAATCTATCTTCTGAAATCTTAAAAGTGATATGAGGCTCGAGATTTGCATAAAACATATGCAAGAATGGTTACAGAGGTACACCGCTATTTATGGCCTTGCTGAAGAGATGAGATGTCTTTTTCGTATGATAATTTCTTCAACGGGTTGGATTGGAGAATCGTTCAGCTTTTTTTTAAGGTAAGACACCCGTAGTAGGTGGGGTTATTTTTAGGTCTCCAACCTTAAAGAAAAGTTAAAATGAGTACAATCAGTTTGTAGTCACGAGTGGCCAAGGCAACATTAGCTGCCTTCAAAAGTTACAAAGAAATTAAACCTACAGTTTGAATCTATACATATATAATACAAAAGTGATAGGGAGATGCGATTGCGAAGCTAGTATTCTCCACCCCTCGTGTTAATAACTAACTTTGGCCAGGCATCTCCCTATGGCCCGACATGTTCACATATGAAATGTACTACATTAAGACTGATGCGCTTGGCAAGATGCATTGAAAGGTTGATGCATTGTAGTAAACAGTGAGTGAAAATCCTGAAGCCAATGGAAGCTTGGGGGTAGAAGTAGATTTGAGCAGTGTAGCAGGGGTTGTACTCTAAGCTACATAGTAGAAAGAGCAGCATATCAGGTGCTTGCAGAATAGCAGGAGCATTGTTTTTTTACCTTAGCAGCTGCCACCTCAAAAACATCAGTTCTGTTACTCACTTGATGAAACCTGAAAATTTTGAAAGATGAAATCAATAAATGGTGTTTGCAATCCTAATGTTAGGAACATCTTGTTTGTCTAAACGAAGAAGTCCCCTGATTTCCTGGGTCATAGAGTTCAGGGCAAGGGTTTGTTGTTCGCCACAAACAGCAAATTTTGATAATCTATCAGCTGGGCAATTAGCCTCTCTTTTGATATGGATCAGTGAATAGTTCGTTTCCGAGATCAGAGAATTGATCTGGAAAGCAATATGGTATAAATTCCAAGGGGCTTTCAGGGGATGATGAGCATAGGTGATTGCCAGCAAACAATCGGATTCAATAATAAAAGGGGTAGAAAGGTACTTCCCTAGATTAAAACCATCTTGAATTGCTAACAACTCTGCATGAAGACTTGAGATTGCATATGCTCCTCTTATTTCAGCATGCACCAAGTCACAATTTGGGTCCCTGCACGGAATAGCAAGACCACCAAGCAAATGTGATGCCTCCCATGAGGCATCTGTGTTTATCTTAACACCCAAGCTCGGCTTTACCCATTTGATCACATTTATTTCAGGTTTGGGGGAGTGCTTTGGTACTTGGATGAAACCTTTTTCATACCATGTAAGATCATGATTGTTGTTTGAGTGAATTAGTTTGCACAAAAAAAGCTAAGAACAAATCATCTGTGATTGTTTTTTTGGTATGTTCCAAGTTAGGACTTTTGCCTTCTTGGATGTAAGAGTTTCTTGCCCTCCACAAAGTCCAATAGACAAAAGATGGCATTAGTCTAACTAGTAGTGTGGATTCTAGTTAAACCGGCATAAGTCCACAACATTGACAATCTCTCCCAAATATTGACATAATGTTGCTGTTTAACAACCAGACTATTGAGTATGAACAGCCAAACATTACAAGAAAATTCACAACAATTGAAAACATGATCAATGGAATCTGAATTATTAGAGCAGATGTAACATCTTGAAACCACAGATATATTCATAGTTTTCAAAATATCATCAAAGGGAAGAAGACCATTAAGTAGTTTCCACAAAAATATACCTATTTTTCCAGGTACTCTACCACTCCGGATATCCTTGAGAGAGGCTAGAGTCCTAGATCTAGGTCTAACTAAACCATAAGCAGATTTGAATGTAAAATGACCATCTGAATGTGGTTTCCAAACTAACTTATCTGCCCTATTCTCAAGCCTTGAATTTTCCTAGAATCGTTCAGCTTATTAAGCCCAAAACTAATTCTCCTAGAACATTTTCATTTTATGATAAGGTTAATTTTGTTGCTTCCTTATTGACCCGTGTTAATCCTGGGTCTTGTTTATTGTGTCCCTTTAAGAATTAAAATATTTAGCTTTTCTAGATCTAGCAACTAAAAGAAACAGAAAAGAAAACTTTAGACGGGAACACACTTACTTGACTTTTAAAAACTGTATATGATCCTTCTAGTCTTTTAACCTTATTTATCTTTAGTCAGGATTAGGGTTTTATTTTTCTTATAAAGTGTAGGGTTGCTTTTCAACCACCTTTTTTTAACAACCTGAGTTTATCATCCACCCCTTAAGAAGTTAATAACATAAGTGGTATGAAACATGAATATGTGAGATGATTTATCAAAATGAAGTAATAATACATGAGTGAGTACTAAAGACACCTTAAATTATTCCAAACTATTCTGCATGCGCTTGAATGGTTTTGCATGCTCTGTCCTAATCCTCGTCTCTTCATTTGTTCCTAGAGTGCTTATTTAATCCCTATTAAATGTTTGAAATCAATAGAATCATATTGATTTTTCAAGTCACCGTGCATGTTTTGTGCAAATTTTGTGCATATATTTCTTTTCTACAAATGATTGCGTAATATTCTTGTGTATCCAAACAAATACACATTTCCTATTCAAATGAAAACTCAGTACATATTTGCTATTTAATGTGCAGTAGCACAAAAGATCCACTGAATTACACCATAGGCGACGAACACATTAGGACTAGATGGAGTTTGTACGTAGCTTTTTCGAGCGAAGAGTTGGACTAACTTAACTCAAAAATCTATAAATGATTCGGTAAGTTAAGATGCCGTAAGCTTTGTAACTAAAGGGAAAACAATGGTGGAAAATAGGCAGTGAACATCACTTAGCCATTAACATTACCAAAAACATATAATCCCTTGGAAGTCCTTGCCGGCGGCGGTCTGGAAGATTCAAACTTTGCTGACATCTAGCCCCAAAAACAGGAAACCCCAATAATCGTGAGCTTCATAATACCAAATGAGAAAATACACAGATGAGATAAGGATAGAAATCAAGATCCGAGAGGAAGCATAAAGAGAAAAACAAAGCAACTTAAAGGCCTCCATTTCCCCCCTACCCTTTCGTTATTTGTTTCATTGTTTTCTTTCCTTTCCAGCAAGGTGGCGTACACTCCGACGGGGGAGTTTAATAAGTGAGGAAGAAACGGATCACTGATTTTTCATCTTTTTTAATTCAAGGGTAAATTGGTTTTTTCAACAAAATCTGGCCATCAAATGGTTGGATAAAAATTCAGCAAAGTCAAGGGTTATTTTGGCACTTTATGAGATTGTGGGGTTATATTGGCACTTTCCGCCTAAAGGGTTTAGGGTTTAGGTATTCATGGTAGAGTTGTTGCAATACAGTATACTTCACAAATGTGTACACAAATGCAAGAATGTATGTTCTGATTTGATTGTGAGAGTGGTCATTCTTGGTTTAGGCATTCTTGGTTCAGCCTAAAAAATGGTCATTTTAACACTTGGGTTTTTTAAAAATACCTTTATGCAGGAAAAAAATTGTTTAAGAAAGATATGTTTAATGGTTTAGAAACTCATGCACGTTCTTGCGTGTACACATATTATGTGCATGTTCGTGCAAGTCCATGCGTATTATTCGTTTTAAATCCTATTTTTCCCATAAATTTCAGTGCATTAATTCATTAAGTTCTTCGTCTATATGGGCCAGACTTTAATGAGTGTGTTACATACATAAACACACCTTTAATTAATTCTTAGTCATCGAGTGTACATATTTGTGCATGCTAATGCTAATGGTACGAGCACACACATAAGAGTTGACCTTAAAAAAATTATGTGGTGTTATTCATTTCATGACATATAATACTTTAGTGAAAATGTAACTATTAATGTTCATGGCCTTAAATATTAAAATTGAAATTTAATGGACAAGTGTGTGGCACAAACATACCTAAAATAATTCTTGGTCATCGGTCGTGCAAGTTCCCACTTGGTAATGCTTTTAAAACACACACACATATGATAATTGACTCAAAATGCAAATGCACTTTGTCCACAACTTCAATAACTACACCAAACTTGAGAGTGTAGGACCGGATAATTATTACTGCAAGTTCGAGTACAAGGCTGGCACCGACGCTTTCATCCCAGATTGCGTCATAGTAGGTGAGAAATTCTTTATAATCCCAAAGATCTGATGGTGCAGTGTGAGGGATATAGCACATTTGAGGCGTGAAAGGTGGAGAATATTTTTCTCTAATAGATTTAGATCAGTCACTTGTTCACCACAATTTTAGTTGTGAACTAATTTTAAAGATGGTAGAATTATACTCACTCGCAAATTTGAAATCTCTTGTAAGCGTAAATGCATCCAAATACAATGAGCTTTTGGAAGGATTAGCGATTCATGGTGATCATATCTTTCTCTTAAACTTGCCCAAATGGCATATGGATCTTTTACCGTCAAGTACCCTGTTTCGAGTTTTTCATCAAGATAGTAACGAAGAAATATAATGGCTCTAGCCTTTTTTTGGCCTGTGGCTTTGATTCCATCTTTAATTGTATCAAAAAGGCCACGTGGCTCTACATGTGTTTCAGCATCCAGTACCTAGGATAAGTTAAAAATATCGGGTGATATTAAGAGTGGTGAATTCTATTTTTGCTAGGTTAGTCATAGTGATATTAAAAAGGATATTTGAAAATAAAATTGATCGTTCATACTAAATGAGAATTCCTCAATTTTCCAGATCCGTGTACAAACTCAAAAACCTATTTATAAAAAATGATCAAATCACTCTCAGTGAAAAGTCTTGTTTTATGAATATATGTAGTTTTCTAAAGAAAATAAAACTCTGATAATTAAAGGAAAAAGGGAATGGCAAGAGTGATACAGAACATTAAACTAACATAGGAAGCCCCCTCCAGCACTGGTTTTTTTGGAAGGCTAGCTCCAGATTTTTGGAGTTTAAAAAATTGGTGCCTAAGTAGGGGGTGAAACAGTTTCACCGGTTTTTAAAAAACTAGTTTAATTTAGCGGTTTTTTCCTGTTAGCACCGGTTTTAAAACCAATTTTAATTTAGCACTGATTTTTTTATTAGCACTGATTTTCAAAAAAACCGATGTTAATTTAGCACCATTTTTTATTAGAACCAGTGTTAATTTAGCACCGGTTTTTTGTTGGCACCGGTTCTCAAAAATCAATGCCAAATTTTTTCAAGGATTAAAAAAATGTCCTTCCTCTGTAAGCAGCCACGTGCTGCATTCAGAGGAAGGGGAAAAAACCCAAAATTAATAATTTAGTAGGGTACTAATTTAATAATAATATTAACTACACAAAATTTATAATATAGAAATAAAATCAAAGAAAATGTATGATACAAAATTAATAATCTATGTGACTTTCCCAAAACATAAGCTTGAAGAGCTGCAACACTTGTTTGATACAAACTTTACACAAGAAAAGTCATCTCATCCTCAAACAGAATCTCAATACTCAACCTCATTAAGTAGAAGTACATTGCAGCCATGCTTTATGGCTTCAATAACAGAGTTCATATTAAGTTGAAGCATGAATAGGAAAATACCATGTGATTATGGAGATAATGCTTACACAAGCAATTTATTCTTACTTAATTGCACACACCAAATATAACAGATGCCACTAGAAGAATGCCTATGAACACAACTACAATCAATTAAAATCCCACATTTATGCATCAAACATTCTACAGCGGTCCATAATCCACCAAAACAACAACACCAATACGCTTCACATAAAAAACTTCTAACATCAACATTAGTAAATACATTCTATCAAAGCGAGAAGCTGATAGCTAGAAAATATCATGTAGCATCAACATACGTAATTCAATGCAATTCATTAAAACCGATGATGATATAACCTACATAATTACCATAACAGTACATCTATACATTCCAAAGTTTACTTCACCAGTCTCGAATCACCAAAAAATCATGCATATTAACGCATACAAACACCAAACTCTGGATTATCTGCCACTAACTCATACAACAACTTAGGCGGGAGAAAAAATATTGCATCTACTTGAGAAATTACACAAGTGGAGAACTGGAGCGTAGTCATTTATTACCTCAGTAGGTGAAAAGGCATTTTCTTGAGATGTGCTCACTGCATTATCAATCATCCTCACCTCCTGAAATAAGTACAACACACATTAATTTGATAATAAATACAACACATGGAAATCAAACAACCAGATATATGGAGATGGGATTACCCTAACATCATGTTGAGGTACATAGCCTTCCTCGTGAGTTATGACCACATTCTTGTCCACTATTGTCGCTCCCTAAGAACATTCAGGATTTTGTGTCACAGAAGTACAACTAGATGAAAAACTTATTTGAACACTCATTTATCAAGTAGAATTCTGAAAAGCACAAGTAGTGGAAAGAATAATAAAGTCACACTTTTCTAGAGTGTAACGGTGGCGCAAGTAGTTCAAGAAAGCCCGATCTATAGATCTCTTCTTACCAGCCATAAAATAAGCAGAGATGGCTCTGTTCAGCATCATGACATTAAAAACAATTAAAGTAGGCTACACCATGACAACATGACTCGTCTCATATAAATGCAAGTATACCTCTATCATACGGGTAACATTGATGATTCCCTTTATTAGCAATATCAAGTGGACTTTGACAGTTATCATTCTAAAGCACTCAAAGCAAAGGCTAGAGTATCATCAGATAGAGCAGATGTAATCAATAAGGAGCAGATGAAAGAAAAAGGAGTCAAGCAACTAAAAGTAAGCTACCTAACACTAAGAACACACATTAATAACCAAAAAAAATCTCACACTTAAGTCTTTATTTCCCTCAAGAAAATTCAACAAAAGTATAACTATACCTAAAAATTTTAAATAAAAAGAAAGGACTTATCGGGAGTTGGTTGAAGAGATGTCCTGGTGGTCTTTAATCGGCATCGCGACCAAGAAAGGAGAAGGTTCATGGCTCTGGGTGTGCGAGCTATTGTTTTCGATGACTCAATCGGCCTGGCTAAAGAGAGGTCGTACCTCGATTCTCTTCGCTGGTTGTTCACTAGAGCAGTGACTCACCGGAGCTGAGTTGGAAGCTTTGCTGATTGAAACTGGCTGTTGAGCTGATTATTGTGTCCCTACCGGAGTTAAAATGACTGGGCTTTGGTTCAAGTGGAGTTGATCGGCGTATTTGGAAGCTGAGATGTTGCGTCCACTTCTCGTCGATGTGAACTTGACCAAGAGCTTTCCTGACTGTGGTGGACAGAGCTAAACGGCGGTGGCTGGGTTTACACCTCAGCTGCGCTGCTCTCTATGGCGAGAAGACTCTTGATTAAAAACACTACCTCGAGCTCCAGTGGCACGGGGGAGCTACCTCGCTGTAAGTGCTATTAGCGTAGATCTGGACGGTGCATCGGAGCTTCTGTGCCTCGATTGGTTGACTACCATGGTCTTCCTTATCAAATATGACTAGCTTCCATAGGTATAAAATCACATAAGATAGAATCATGATACTTTCCTATCTTAAAGTTAACCAGGCATTGTTTATTAACCTTAATCTTACCACTACCGTTAACCAAATAAGTTTATAAGGTGATGGATGAGTAGTAATATGTAAAGACAATGATTTCACAAGAAGATTGGAAACGGTATTAGCACAAGATCCTCCATCAATAATCAGTAAAAAATTCTTATCTTTCACAAGGTAACAAGTATGGAAAATATTAATCCTTTGTACCTATGTTTCAGCCACTTGGGAGTTTAAAGCTCTCAATGTCACATAGTTAACTTATGTTTCCTGACCTTGTTCACCATGATCATTTATGATGATCTCTTCCTCTACTTATTCTTCCTTGCTCTCTTATAAAGCGAGCATATCATCATATTCATCTTCTACATATCCTTCCTCAATGATGGCTAACACTCAAGCATAGGAAAAATTACTACGAACATGTCCTCTCTCTTTACAATGAAAACAAGTAGGAGTGTTAACTGAAACCGAATTTGATGAAGAGATATGGGACTAACCTAAACTCCTCGACGACTGTTAATTTGAAGTATGTGGTGCTGACCTCCTATCAGTAGAATTATAAGTTATATTTGAAAAGGTCTGGACCAACCCATGGCCGCCGATTGACGTCCTTCTACCTTGGCTAGAACTAGCGTTTCCATAATCAACAAATGAGGTTTTTTGGATGCATTGTACTCTTAACCAACCTTGCTTTCATCAATAAATCATCCATGTTGATGTGATGTTGAAGCTTGACTGACGTTTGAAGGTTCTCACGCAAGACTTCAATGAATCCATTTTTGATGAATGCGTCGCATTCTTTCATCCCGACCCTTCTCATGGTCAACTTGAGATCTTTCCAGTAATCATCAACTTTAAGATTTCCTTGCTTCATGTTGGCCAGATAAGAATGATGCTCCATCAGATAAGTAGGCGGACCATGATAATGGCGAAGCTCGGACTTAAATCTCTCCCAGGTGGAGATACGTTTTTTCCCGGCAAGTTGTCTATTTTCTCTCAAATTTTTCCACCATTCGGCTGCATAATGAGTGAAGGAATACTACGCCACCTTAACTTTTTTCATTCTCCTGATAGTTTCTGAGATCAAACAGATTCTCAATTTGTCGCTCTCAATCAAGATACTTCACCAGATTATGTTGACCATCAAATCGAGGGATATCATACTTCAATCCCTAGATATCTCGAGCAAAGTCTGAACTTGAACTGGACCTCATTATCCTTCGGGGATCATGATGTCTGTCATGGCGATGCCTTCTTGATGACCCTTAGTGTGATCGCCTTTCCGACTCATTGGAATCTTCTTCGGAACTACCATAAACTTGGAATTTGAGAAAAAAAAAACCTGAAGATCATTCTTCATGGACATGTATTGTAGTGTAGCCGGTGCCATGGGGTCAATTTTACTCGCCAATCTCTGCACCTCACTCATAAGTGCATTCATAGTTATGGTAATCCGATCGGTATCAACAGGTTCATTCGGTCAAAATTGATGTCGATCCCAACTATTCACAGCTTCATCTGATGGTTTTTTTACCACATCTACTACTACCAGGCACATTCTTCAGTGGTAGATTGTCGGGATTTCCGACAAAATGCGGGACTAATAGATTATCGTCTGTCATCTCCGCTAGACTGCTAAGAAAATAAACGGTTAGTATAAAAATCACCCACTCCTTTTGTTTGGTAAGGTCACTCACCAAGTATATAACACTCACAACTCACAAGGCGAATGCTAATTTAAGGGAAGTCGATCAATTCACCGCTAATTCAAAGCAAAATAGGAGAAAAGTACTGCAAAATTTATTTTGAAATTAA
>JAUOBV010267093.1:0-11347 GCA_032360425.1 Rubia occidens
GTTCTTAACAAATGCATCAACTTCTCGCACACCAACCCTTCTTCATGGTTAGTTCGAGATATTTCTAATATTCATCTGTGCTTCGGTTTCCTTGCCTCATATTGGTTAAGTACGAGTGTTTTTCCATTGTTGGAACATGATACAAATGAATCCCGATATTTAATCTTTCCCAAGTAGAAATCATTTTCTTCTAACATGTGCTCTTGATTCTTAGAACTAGAGTTACTTGGATTTGCGATGGATCGTGGTTGATTTGGGACAACCATTTTTCCTTCATTAGGATAAACTGTTGGATTTGAATATGTATTCGTAGGATAACAGCTACCTATTATTGTGCCTCTTCTTCAGCGAAGTTAGAAGTTCCTGAGTAAGACCCAGGTCATTAATTGTTAAAGATGTAGGATTGTGGGTTTTTTGACCTTATGATTCCCCCAACCAAACTTGGTTTCACAAAAAGCCACTAATTGATACGTTATGTTGAAGCTTAATTCTTAATTGGAATTGAAAGAGTTTCCGTTAGTTCTTTGATGTATAGTTTCTTAAAAAAATGTATCATCCTCTCGTACACCAACCATTACTGATGGTTAGTTTGAGATATTTCCAATATTCATCTGTGGTTCAGTTTCCTTGTTTCATATTGGTTAAGTATGAGGGTTTTTCCATCAAGTACGTTGTTGGAATGTGATACGAATGAAGCCAGGCATTCAATCTTTCCAAAGTAGCAATCACTCTCTTTTATCACGTACTCTTGGTTCTTATAACTAGAGTTACTTGGATTTGCGATGGATCATGGTTGATTTGATAAAACTAGTTTTCCTTCATTAGGAAAAAATGTTGGATTCAAAAACGTAACTGTAGGACCACAACTGCCAATCACTGTGCCTCTTCCTTTGCGAAATAAGAAGATCTCGAGTAAAACGTAGGTCTTTGATTGTTAAAGTTGTATGAGTTGGGTTTTTTAACCTAATGATTATCTCAACCGAACATGGTTTCACAAAAAAGTAACTAATTGATATGTCATGTTGAAGCTTAATTGGAATTTAGACATTTTCCATTAATCCTTTGATATATAGGTTCTTAACAAATGCATCATCTTCTTGTACATCAACCCTTCCTCATCGTTAGTTTGAGATATTTCCAATATTCAACCATGGTTCAGTTTCCATGTTTCAGATTGGTTAAGTATCAAGTTCTTTCCATCAAGTACATTGTTGGAATGTGATACAAATGAAGCTCGACATGAAATCTTTCCCAAGTTGCAATCACTCTCTTCTAGCATGTGCTCTTGATTCTTAGAACTAGAGTTACTTGGATTAGCGATGGCTTGTGGTTGATTTGAGACAATCATTCTTCCTTCATTAGGATAAAATGTTAGATTTGAATACGAAATCGTAGGACCACATCTGCATATCCTTATGCCTCTTACTCGGTGAAGTTAGAAGATCCTGAGTCAAACTCATGTTATTGATTGTCAAAGTTGTAGGATTGTGGGTTTTTTGGCCTTATGATTCTCTCAACCAAACATGGTTTCACAAGAAAGTCACGAATTGATATTTTATGTTGAAGATTAATTTGAATTTAGATATTCTCCATTAGTCCTTTGATAAATAGGTTCTTAACAAATGCATCATCATCTTGTACACCAACACTTCCATATGGTTAGTTTGAGATTTTTCCAATATTCTTCTGTGGTTCACTTCCTTGCTTCATATTGGTTCAGTATGAGGGTTTTTCCATCAAGTACTTGGTTGGACCATGATACAAACGAAGCCGACATTTAATCTTTCCCAAGTAGCAATCAGCCTGTTCTAGCATGTGCTCTTGATTCTTAGAACTAGAGTTACTTGGGTTTGCGATGGATCACGGTTGTTTTGAGACAACAATTTTCCTTCATTAGGAGAAAATGTTGGATTTGAATAAGTAATCGTCGGACCACAGCTGCCTATCATTATGCCTCTTCCTCGGTGAAATTAGAAGATCCTGAGTCAAACCCTGGTCATTGATTGTCAAATTTGTAGGATTGTGAATTTTTGGGGCTTGTGATTCTCGCAACAAAACATGGTTTCACAAAAAAGTCACTTATTGATACGTTATATTGAAGCTTAATTGGAATATAGATATTATCCATTAGTCCTTTGATATACAGGTTCTTAACAAATGCATCATTCTCTTGTAAACCAACCCTTCCTCAGGGTTAGTTCGAGATATTTAAAATATTCATCCATGGTTCAATTTCCTTGCTTCATATTGGTTAAGTACGAGGGTTTTTCATCAAGTACATTGTTGGAATATGAGAAAAATGAAGCCTGACATTCCCAAGTAGCAATCATGTACTCTTGATTCTTAGAACTAGAATTACTTTGTTTTGCAATGGATCATGGTTAATTTGAGACAACCATTCTTCCTTCATTAGGAAAAAATGTTGGATTTGAATACGTAATTGTAGGGCCACAGCTGCCTATCATTGTGCCTCTTTCTCGGCGAAGTTAGAAGATCCTGAGTCAAACCCAGGTCATTGATTGTTAAAGCTGTAGGATTTTGAGTTTTTTGGCCTTATAATTGTCCCAACCAAACATGTTTTCACAAGAGAGTCACTAATTGACATGTTATGTTGAAGCTTAATTGGAATTTTGATATTCTCCATTAGTTCCTTGATATATAGGTTCTTAACAAATGCATCATCATCTCGTACACCAACCTTCCTCATGGTTAGTTCGAGATATTTCCTATGTTCATTTGTGGTTCAGTAATTTCACCTCATATTGGTTAAGTACAATGGTTTTCCCATCAAGCATGTGGTTAAACGTGATACAAATGAAGGGCAGCATTCAATCTTTCCTAAGTATCTATTAATCTCTTCTAGCATGTGCTCTTGATTCTTAGAACACGAGTTACTTGGGTTTGCAATGGATCGTGGTTGATTTGAGACAACCATTCTTCCTTCATTAGGACAAAAAGTTGGATTTGAATACTTAATCAAAGAACCAAAGCTGCCAATCGTTATGCCTCCTCCCCGGCAAAATTAGAAGATCCCTAGTCAAACTCAGTTAAAGCTTTAGGATTGTCGATTTTTTGGCCTTATGATTCCCTCACCCAAACTTGGTTTCACAAAAAGTCACTAAATGATATGTCATGTTGAAACTTAATTTAAATTTAGAGACTCTTAATTTGTCCTTTGATAGATAGGTTCTTAACAAATGAATCATCCCCTCGTACACCAACCATTCCTCATGGTTAGTTCGAGATATTTCCAATGGTCATCTGTGATTCGGTTTCCTTTCCTTATACTTATTAAGTATGTGGGTTTTTCTTGGTTGGAACGGGACATAAATGAATCCCAACATTCAATCTTTCATAAGTAGCAATCAGTCTCTTCTAGCTTGTGCTCTGGATTACAAGAACTAGTGATACTTGGCATTTCGATGTATCATAGTTGATTTGAGACAATAATTCTTCCTTTATTAGGACCAAATGTTGTATTGGAATACGTAATTGTAGAACCAGAGCCACCATCATTGTGCTTCTTCCTCTGCAAAGTTAGAAGATCCCAAGTAAAACCCAGGTCTTTAATTGTTAAAGCTATAGGATTGTGGGTTTCTTGACTTTTTGTGTATCTCAACTAAACATGGTTTCACAAAAAAGTCACTAATTGATACGTTATACTGAAGCTTAATTGGAATTTAGATATTCTCCATTAGACCTTTCATATATAGGTTCTTAACAAATGCATCATCCTCTTAACACCAACCCTTCCTCATGGTTAGTTCGAGATATTTCCAATAATCATCCATGGTTAAGTTTCCTTACTTCATATTGGTTAAGTATGATGATTTTTCCATCAAGTACATTTTTGGAATGTGATACAAAAAAACCCCAACATTCAATCTTTCCCAAGTAGCAATCAGCCTCTTCTAGCATGTGCTCTTAATTATTTGAACTAGAGTTACTTGGATTTCGATGGATTGTGGTTGATTTGAGACGACCATTTTTCTTTCATTAGGACAAAATGTTGGATTTAAGTACGTAGTCGTAGGACAACAGCTGCCTATCATTGTGCCTCTTCCTCGGTGAAGTTAGAAGATCCCGAGTAACACCCAGGTCTTTAATTGTTAAAGGTGTAGGATTGTGGTTTTTTTACCTTATGATTCCCACACCCAAAATTGGTTTCACAAAAAGTCCCTAATTTATACGTTATGTTGAAGCATAATTGGAATTTAGAGATTCTTTGTCAGTCCTTTGATATATAGGTTCTTAACAAATTCATCATCCTCTTGTACACCAACCATTCCTCATGGTTAGTTTAAGATATTTCCAATCTTCATCTGTGGTTCAGTGTATTTGTTTCATATTGGTTAAGTATGTGGTTTTTTCCATCAAGTACGTTGTTGGGATGTGATACAAACGAAGCCCGACATTCAATCTTTCCCAAGTAGCAATCACCCTCTTCTATCACGTACTCTTGATTCTTAGAACTAGAGTTACTTGGATTTGCGATGGATCATGGTTGATTTGAGAAAACCATTCTTCCTTCATTAGGACAAAATGTTGGATTCAAAAACATAATCGTAGAACCACAGCCGCCAATCATTGTGCCTCTTCCTCTGTGAAGTTAGAAGATATCGAGTAAAACCTAGGTCTTTGATTGTTATGTTGAAGCTTAATTGAAATATAGATATTATCCATT
This sequence comes from Rubia occidens, assembly GCA_032360425.1. Taxonomy (NCBI): domain Eukaryota; kingdom Viridiplantae; phylum Streptophyta; class Magnoliopsida; order Gentianales; family Rubiaceae; genus Rubia; species Rubia occidens. Next base: position 4,685 of record JAUOBV010267093.1, read on the forward strand.
AGTCCTTTGATATATAGGTTCTTAACAAATGCATCATCTTCTTGTACACCAGCCCTTCCTCATTGTTAGTTTGATATATTTCCAATATTCATCCATGGTTCAGTTTCCTGGTTTCATATTGGTCAAGTATGAGGTTTTAACATCAAGTACGTTGTTGGAATGTGATACAAATGAATCCTGACATTCAATCTTTCCCAAGTAGCAATCATTATCTTCTAGCATGTGCTATTGATTCTTAGAACTAGAGTTACTTGGATTTGCTATGGATTGTGGTTGATTTGAGACAACCATTGTGCCTCTTCCTCGGCAAATTTAGAAGATCCCGAGTTACAACCAGGTCTTTAATTGTTAAAGCTATAGGATTGTGGGTTTTTTTACCTTATGATTCCCTCACCCAAACTTGGTTTCACAAAAAGTCACTAATTGATACGTTATGTTGAAGCTTAATTGAAATTTAGATATTCTTTGTTATTCCTTTGATAAATAGGTTCTTAAAAAATGCATCATCCTCTCATACACCAACCATTCCTCATGGTTAGTTTGAGATATTTCCAATCTTCATCCGTTGTTCAGTTTCCTTGTTTCATATTGGTTAAGTATGAGGTTTTTTTCCATCAAGTACGTTGTTGGAATGTGATACAAATGAGGCCCGACAATCAATCTTTCTCAAGTAGCAATCAATATCTTCTATCACGTACACTTGATTCTTAGAACTAGAGTTACTAGCATGTGCTCTTGATTCTTATAACACGAGTTGGTTTTTCTATGGATCGTGGTGTATTTGAGACAACAATGTTTTCTTCATTAGGACAAAATGTTGGATTTGAATACGTAGTCGTAGGACAATAGTTGCCTATCATTGTGGCTCTTCCTCGGCGAAGTTAGAAGATCCCGAGTAAGACCCAGGTCTTTAATTGTTAAAGATGTAGGATTGTGGGTTTTTTGACCTTATATTCCCTCAATCATACTTGGTTTCACAAAAAGTCACTAATTGATACGTTATATTGAAGCTTAATTGGAATTTAGATATTCTTTGTTAGTCCTTTAATATATAGGTTCTTAGCAAACACATCATCCTCTCATACACTAACCATTCCTCATGGTTAGTTTGAGATATTTCTAATATTCATATGTGGTTCAGTTTCCTTGTTTCATATTGGTTAAGTATAAGCTTTTTTTCCATAAAGTACGTTGTTGGAATGTGATACAAACGAAGCTCGACATTCAATCTTTCCCAAGTAGCAATCAATATCTTCTATCACGTACACTTCATTCTTAGAACTAGAGTTACTTGGATTTGCGATGGATCGTGGTTGATTTGAGAAAACCATTCTTCCTTCATTAAGACAAAATGTTGGATTCAAAAAGGTAACCGTAGGACCACAGCCGCTAATTTTTGTGCCTCTTCCTTTGCGATGTCAGAAGATCACGAGTAAAACCTAAGCCTTTGATTGTTAAAGTTGTATAAGTTTGGGTTTTTAACCTTATGATTATCTCAACCAAACATTGTTTCAAAAAAATGTAACTAATTTATATGTTATGTTGAAGCTTAATTGGAATTTAGATATTCTTCATTAGTCCTTTAATATATAGGTTCTTAACAAAAGCATCATCTTCTTGTACACCAACCCTTCTTCATCGTTAGTTCGAGATATTTCCAATATTCATCCCTGGTTCAGTTTCCTTGTTTTATATTGGTTAAGTACGAGGGTTTTTCCATCAAGTACATTGTTGGAATGTGATACAAATGAAGCCTGACATTCAATCTTTCCCAAGTAGCAATCAGTCTCTTCTAGCATGTGCTCTTGATTCTTAAAACTAGAGTTACTTGGATTTGTGATGGATCGTGGTTGATTTCAGACAACCATTCTTCCTTCAATAGGACAAAATGTTGGATTTGAATACGTAATCGTAGGACCACAGATGCCTATCATTGTGCCTCTTCCTCGGCGAAGTTAGATGATCCTGAGTCAAACCCAGGTCATTGATTGTCAAAGCTGTAGGATTGTGAGTTTTTTGGCCTTATGATTCTCCCAACCAAACAAGGTTTCACAAAAAAGTCACTAATTGATAAGTTAAGTTGAAGCTTAATTAGAATATATATATTCTCCATTAGTCCTCTGAAATGTAGATTCTTAACAAATGCATTATCCTTTTATACACTAACCCTTCCTCATTATTAGTTCGATATATTTCCAATATTCATTCGTGGTTCGGTTCCTTGCTTCATATTGGTTAAGTATGAGGGTGTTTCCATCAAGTACATGGTTGGAACGTGTTACAAACGAAGCCGACATTCAATATTTCCCAAGTAGCAATCAATTTTTTCTAGCATGTGCTCTTGATTCTTAGAACTAGAGTTACTTGGATTTATTATGGATTGTGGTTGATTTAAGACAACCACTCTTCCGTCATTAGGACAAAATGTAGGATTTGAATACGTAATCGTAGCACCACAGCTGCCTATCATTGTGGCTCTTCCACGGCAAAGTTTGAAGATCTTGAGTCAAACCCAGATCATTAATTGTCAAAGTTGTAGGATTGTCAGTTTTTAGTCTTATGAATTTCCCAATCAAACCTGGTTTCACAAATGAGTCACTAATTGATACGTTATGTTGAAGCTTAATTGGAATTTAGATATTCTCCACTAGTCATTAGATATATAGGTTCTTAACAAATGCATCATCCTCTTGTACACCAACCCTTCCTCATGGTTAGTTTGAAATATTTCCAATATTCATTCGTGGTTAAATTACCTTGCTTCATATTGGAATTTAGATATTCCATCAAGTACGTTGTTGGAATGTGTTACAAACGAAGCCCGACATTCAATTTTTCCCAAGTAGCAATCAGTCTCTTCTAGCATGTGCTCTTGATTCTTAGGACAAGAGTTACTTAGATTTTTGATGGATAGGGCTTGATTTGAGACAACAATTCTTCCTCCATTAGGAAAAATGTTAGATTTGACTACATAATCGTAGAACCACAGCCACCATCATTGCTCCTATTTCTCTGCGAAGTTAGAAGATCCCGAGTAAAACCCAGGTCTTTAATAGTTAAAGCTATAGGATTGTGTGTTTTTTTAACTTTATGTGTATCTCAACTAAACATGGTTTCACAAAAAATTCAGTAATTGATACATTATACTGAAGCTTAATTGGAATTTAGATATTCTCCATTAGTCCTTGGATATATAGGTTCTTAACAAATGCATCATCCTCTTCTACACCAACCATTCCTCATGGTTAGTTTGAGATATTTCCAATATTCATCCGTGGTTCAATTTTCTTGCTTCATATTGGTTAAGTACGAGAGTTTTTCCATCTATTACATTCTAGGAATGTGATACAAATGAAGCCCGACATTCAATCTTTCCCAAATTGCAATCAATCTCTTCTAGCATGTGCTCTTGATTCTTAGAACTAGAATTACTTTGATTTGCGATGGTTCGCGGTTTATTTGAGACAACCATTTTTCCTTCATTAGGACAAAATGTTAGATTTGAATAAGTAGTTGTAGGACAATAGTTGCCTATTTTTGTGCCTCTTCCTCGGCGAAGTTAGAAGATCCCGAGTAAGACCCAGGTCTTTAATTGTTAAAGATGTAAGATTGTGGGTTTTTTGAACATATGATACCCTCAACCAAACTTGGTTTCACAAAAAGTCACTAATTGATACGTATGTTGAAGCTTAATTGGAATTTAGAGATTCATTGTTAGTCCTTTCATATATAGGTTCTTAACAAATGCATCATCCTCTCGTACACCAACTATTCCTCATGGTTAGTTTGAGATATTTCCAATATTCATCTGGGGTTCAGTTTCCTTGTTTCATCATATTGTTTAGTATGAGGTTTTTCCAATCAAGTACGTTGTTGGAATGTGATACAAACAAAGTCCGACATTCAATCTTTCCCATATAGCAATCACTCTCTTCTATCACGTACTCTAGATTCTTAGAACTAGAGTTACTTGGATTTGCGATGGATAGTGGTTGATTTGAGAAAACCATTCTTCCTTCATTAGTAAAAAATGCTGGATTGAAAAACTTAATCGTAGGACCACAGCTGCGAATCATTGTGCCTCTTCCTCTGCGATGTTAGATGATCTTGAGTAAAACCTAGGTCTTTGATTGTTAAAGTCGTATGAGTTTGGGTTTTTAAACCTTATGATTATCTCAACCAAACATGGTTTCAGAAGAAAAAATAGTAACTAATTGATATGTTATGTTGAAGCTTAATTGGAATTTAGATATTCTCAATTAGTCCTTTCATATATAGGTTCTTAACAGATGCATCATCTTCTTGTACACCAACCCTTCCTCATCGTTAGTTCGAGATATTTCCAGTATTCATCCGTGGTTTGGTTCCTTTCTTCATATTGGTTAAGTATGAGGGTTTTTCCATCAAGTATGTGGTTGGAATATGATACAAACGAAGCCGACATTTAATCTTTCCCAAGTTGCAACCAGTCTCTTAGCATGTGCTCTTTATTCTTAGAACTAGAGTTACTTGGATTTGCGATGAATCGTGGTTGATTTGAGACAAGCATTTTTCCTTCATTTGGACAAAATGTTGGATTTGAATACGTAATCGTAGGACCAGTGTTGCTTATCCTTATGCCTCTTCCTCGGTAAAGTTTGAAGATCCCGTGTCAAACCCAGGTCATTGATTGTCAAAGCTATTGGATTGTGAGTTTTTTGGCCTTATGATTCTACCAACCAAACATGGTTTCAAAAAAGACTCACTAATTGATAAATTATAATAAAGCTTAATTGGAATTTTGATATTCTCCATTAGTCCTTTGATATATAGGTTCTTAACAAATGCATCATCCTCTCATACACCAACCTTCCTCTTGTTTAGCTCGAGATATTTCCTATGTTCATCTGTGGTTCGGTTTCCTTGCCTCATATTGGTTAATTGTGACAGTTTTTCCATCAAGTATGTGGTTAAACGTGATACAAATGAAGCCCGACATTCAATCTTTCCCAAGTATCAATCAATCTCTTCTAGCAAGTGCTCTTGATTTTTAGAACAAGAGTTACTTGGGTTTGCGATGGATCATGGGTTATTTGAGACAACCATTCTTCTTTCATTCGAACAAAATGTTGGATTCGAATACGTAATTGAAGAATCACAGCTTCCTATCATTATGCCTCCTCCTCGGCAAAATTAGAAGATCCCGAGTTAAACCTAGGTCCTTGATTGTTAAAGCTGTAGGATTGTGGGGTTTTTTGGTCTTAGGATTCCCTCAAACAAACTTGGTTTCAGAAAAAGTCACTAAATGATACGTTAGGTTGAAGCTTAATTGGAATTTAGAGATTTTCCATTTTTCCTTTGATAGATAGGTTCTTAAAAAATGCATCATCCTCTCGTACATCAACCATTCCTCATGGTTAGTTCGAGATATTTCCAATGGTCATATGTGGTTCAGTTTGATTTCCTTATATTGGTTAAGTATGTGGGTTTTCCCTTCAAGTACGTGGTTGGAATATGATACAGACGAATCCCAACATTCAATCATTCCCAAGTAGCAATCAATCTCTTCTAGCATGTGCTCTGGATTTTTAGAACTAGTTATACTTGGATTTGAAATGGATTGTGGCTGATTTGAGACAACAATTCTTCCTTCATTAGGACAAAATGTTTTATTTGAATACGCAATTGTAGGACCACAGCCACCATCATTGTGCCTCTTCCTCTGTGAAGTTAGATGATCTTGAGTAAAACCCAGGTCTGTAATTGTTAAAGCTATATGATAGTGGGTTTTTTGACCTTATGATTATCTCAACCAAACATGGTTTCACAAAAAGTCACTAATTGATACGTTATACTGAAGCTTAATTACAATTTAGATATTATCCATTAATCCTTTGATATATAGGCTCTTAACAAATGCATCATCCTCTTGTACACCAACCCTTCCTCATGGTTAGTTTGAGATATTTCTAATATTCATCCGTGGTTCAGTTTCCTTTCTACATATTGGTTAAGTGCGAGGGGTTTTCCATCAAGTATGTTGTTGGATTGTGATAGAAATTAAGCCTGACATTCAATATTTCCCAAGTAGCAATAAGTCTTTTCTAACATGTGCTCTTGATTTTTAGAACCAGAGTTACTTGGATTTGAGATAGATTGTGGTTTATTTGAGACAACCATTCTTCCTTCATTAGGAAAAAAATGTAGGATTGAATACGTAATCTTACGAATACAACTGCCTATGATTGTACATCTTTCTCGGTGAAGTTATAAGATCCAGAGTCAAACCCAGGTCATTGATTGTCAAAGTTGTAGGATTGTGGGTTTTTTAGCCTTTTGACTCTCTCAACCAAACATGGTTTCACAAAAGAGTCACTAATTGATACGTTATGTTGAAGTTTATTTAAAAGTTAGATATTCTCCATTAGTCTTTTGATATATAGGTTCTTAACAAATGCATTGTTCATCTTTGGTTTAGTTTCCTTGCCTCATATTGGTTAAGTATAAGGGTTTTTCCATCAAATATATGGTTGGAACATGATACAAATGAAGCCCGACATTCAATCTTTCCCAAGTAGTAATCAGTCTCTTCTAGCATGTGCTCTAATTTCTTAGAACTAGAGTTACTTGGATTTGCGATGGATCATGGTTGATTTGAGACAACCATTCTTCCTTCATTAGGAC